>ML810798.1:0-12449 GCA_009831015.1 Picea engelmannii | reverse complement strand
CTTTGAGAGAGAGTTAGAACAGTGGGATTTACAGTGCACACCGGGGCTGAGGGGTTTTGGGCTCGGAGGGCTAGGACGTCCGTAGATGTCCTAGGGCCAGGCGTACTGGTCGGTAGGGTGGCTGGTTTTGGGGTGTCGAAGGAACAAGCTGCTGCGGATTTGTTGCGGATTGGTTCAAGCGAAGGGAGACAGCATCAGAACGAGGTATTTCACCTGTTATGCAATTTGTTATATAAATTTAGCTTGTTATACAAATGGTTATGTAAATTGTTAATTTATTTATTGAAAAATGGGAGCGAATATGCTAGATTAATTTAATAAATTTAGTAAATTTCAAATTTACTGTTCTATTTTATTTTCTGGTAGTTTAATGAAATCTCGGTCACTACAGTGGTTGATAAGCTTACTAAAGTTGCCCATTTTATTCTAGTAAACTCACAAGGTAGCCAACATTGTTGATATGTACATGAGAGAAATTTCTAGGATGCATGGTGTACCTAAGACAATTGTGTCTGAAAGAGATCCCAAGTTCACATCAAATATTTGGAGAGGGCTATTCAAAGGTTTTAGGACAAAATTGAATTTTATCATAGCCTATCATCCAAAGTCAGATGGGAAAACAAAAAGGGAAAATCAAGTGATAGAACATATCCTAAGAATGTATGTGATGGAAAAACTGACGTAGTGGGAAAAATATTTATCTATGGTTGAATTTGCTTATAACAATGGGTATCAAGAATCTCTAAAGATGAGTCCATTTGAATCACTTTATGGTAGAAAGTGAAACACACCAGTGAGTTGGGACAACCCATCAGACTGCACAATGGTTGGGCCAGATCTTCTTCGGAAAATGGAAGAGAAGATGGTGAAGATAAGGTATAATTTAAAGGTTTCCCAAGACAAGCAGAAGAGATGTACAAATAAAGGTAGAACCCACAAAGAATTTAAAGTGGGTGACCATGTGTTCTTGAAAGTAAAATCAAGATGTGGATCCTTGAAGTTGGGAAAATGTTCTAAACGGGAATCGTGCTATTGTGGGCCATTTGAAATCCTAGAGAGGATTGGCCATGTTGAATATATGTTTGCACTGCCTGCATCCTTGTGTATTCATAATTTTTTCCATGTATCTTTGCTCAAAAATTTCATACCTGATGCTAATCATGTCATTGATTGGAATGTGATTTAGTTGGATCCAAAAGACAATTTTCGAGTGCGATTAGTTTGCATATTGGAGAAAAAAATCAAATAGCTCCAAAATCGATCCATGGAGCTAGTAAAGGTCCAATGGACCTATTACGGTCCTCAGGATGCAACTTGGGAGTGCAAGGATGTTATGCGGGCAGAGTACCCGCATATTTTTTAAGACTTTTGATTTTTTGGTAGGTACATGTGTATATAATGCAGTGAGGACAATGCATAAATAAGGGGGAGGGGAATGTAATACCCCTAATCTAAACCCCAATTGTAAATGAAAATATGAATGTACATATAGGTTGGTGAGCCGTTGGCACCAAGTTTTGGTTTAGTTTTGTGCACACCTAAGTAGTGCACGAGCATTGTTTTCCAAAGAAAGTGTGCACACATTCCAAAGTGTTGTGCCCACCTGAGTAAGTGCACGTGGATTATTCATCAAGGGAAGGGTGTGCACATTCCATAGTGTTTCACACACCTAAGTAAGTCCACAAGGATTACCTTGAAGTGTGCATCGGATCGAGTTATATGTGTGTGTGTGTGTGTGTGTGTGTGTGTGTGTGTGTACATGTATATGTATATGAGGATGAAGAGCCTATGTGGTTATTGGGTTGGTGAGCCAGGATGAAAAAAGTTTAGTGTGCTTATCCTTATAAAAAGTAATCACACTCAAAATTAATAAAATCACATCATTGCGCATAGACCAATCAGATGAAAAGAGACGGAGGGGTAAAATCCACCGAAAAGGGAAAATGGGGGCCTTAAGTCCAAGGGAATATTTTATTAATATTTATGAAAAGTACAATTTATGAATATTTATTTATCCTAAGTTCTGAGGGATGGAAACAAGTCACCAAGTGGCTAAAGATAATTCTGAAGGTGACAAGTGTCCAGTTATGACCATGAAAATATATGGTTGAACCTTAGTGTATTTTGGTGGGATCACTCACTTTTTCGAAGGGGGTTTGGACCATCTAAACAGGAAAATGGCCATTTCCTTATCTGTAGAGAAAATCCTAGAAAGGATTTTCCATCTAGTAACCAGATACCTTGATGTCAAAGAGGAAACTTTCCAGGCCCATGAGCATTCTCTCTAGGTGAGAGAATTATGTTTGAAGAGGTGGGTTTTCAGGCCCATGAGAATTCTTTCTAGGTGAGAAATTTTCTAGGAATTGTTCCCTGGTGCGTTGGGATTAGTTACAGGGATCTGAAACTTCCTATCTTACCTGTTGTTGAAGCCATGGAAGGGAAGTGTGGTAGACGAGGGATTGTTGATCAGAGAAGGGACACACTTTCTTGGGTGGGACAGGCATGTGTGGAATGAGAGACTATAGGCTAGTTGCAGTATTTGAGCACCTTGGAATGATAAATTATATTGATTATCAAACCTTAGCTTGGCATTAGGAATCTTTTTTCCTTGGTGGATTTTAATCCCCAACTCATAGGTGACATGTTGTTGAAAGTATATGAGCAACAAATTTTATGGCTGAGAGGAATTTTTGAGCTCTCCGCATAGTTGGTGGTTCTTTATAAAATATAAGTGTTCTTTATGTTCTTGTCTAATTTATTGTGTGCTTATTTATCTATGTCTAATATGGGTTTATTTCTTGTACGGCGTTGCATATAATTAATTGTCGTTACTCTATATGATGTTGTGTGTACATGTAAGCATGATGTTGTAATCAGTGATTATTGTGGCACATGCAGAGTATGACAATTATTGAGTTTTCATGTTAGTTAATTTTGTATTAATGGTCATGAGTTTCTGAGGCAAGGCTAGAATTGTCATGTGCGCATGGAAATAATTTGTGCGTGCAAGAGGTTGGAATCATTGTGTGCACGGAGAAGAAGATTCATGCACACAAAGAGAGTTGAATTTATGTACAGCACCAGAATGGTTGTGCGCAGAGTAGTAACCATGTGTTCAGAGTGGTTACACGCGTAGTGTATTTGTGCATTCTAAATTATTGTGTGTGCAGTTGTATTATGTGTTAATTTCATTGTTGTATAAAGTGTCTAAAGAGGAAAATTAGTGTGGCGTGATCTATATTTTGATTGTGCATGTTACCTCACATGAATTAACATTATAGTGCAGAATCTATGCACTACATTTTTGGAGTGGCACTGCTTAGCAGTAAGTTGGGGATGTTACAGGTTCGTATCATAATTGTATTTAGGAATTTTTCAGTAGTGGAGAAGTTAAAATGGGGTAACAAAACCTGGTTAGGAGGTTGGGTACATTACAAAATTATTTTGAATCAAGCAATAGGAATCGTCGATGGACTAATGGGCCAATGGTTGGGCATCAAACGAATTTGGCAAGGTGTTCATGTCATTCAAGAGAATCGATTGATGGTCTATGGAGGGAAGAGGGTGATGACATGTCACTTCATGTTAGTATACACATATCATGTTGTTACAGAGAAATCCCCCTGTGGACAAGTGGATTCCCTCTTGGGGTCTAGACTCCTAAGACCAAGACAGAAAGGGTGCTAACATTGGTCACTAACATCCTTTTAAACCTAGCTAAACTAATGCATAGAGAAGAGGAAGAAAGGTGTACCTTTTTAACGAAGTACTTCCTCGCACAGTCTGAGTTGAGATTTGATCCCCAAGATCCTTGATAAGTCCTGCAAACCAAACAAAGATATAACAAGATTCCTATTCTACTAAGAATAGATTGAAACCAGATCTATCTAATAGAGACAAGTTCATGTAGAATAAACACAACCTTGAAAGAAACAGTCCAAGAACATATGTATATTAATGAAAACAAAGAAAAGTGATTACAACCATGATGTAGATGTGCTTGGCCTAGCCCCTTGTCTATCCCTTTGCTCAAATAATCCACCATCAAAATGCATATGCTTTCACTGATAAATCTCCTTTATGAGATCATAAGTTTGATGCATCTAAACTCCATATGCTTTTACCATGAGAAGGCCTCCTTATATGGGCTTGGAGAGACCTAACCACCTTAGAGATTCTTGGGATAGGTTGAGTATCTTTCTCCTTCAGTTGTGGATCCTCCCTGAGATCCAGCCTTGACCTCAGATTCGAATCCAACTGATTTCCAAGATGAAGGGGATTTTTCCCTGATTTTCCTCAACAACCCAAAATTTGCTCAAACAGACCAGTGCTCCCTTGTAATGGGGCACAAAGTGTTTCAAATCTCCCCCAAAATATGGTACAGAGCATTGGCACTCCCTGATAGTGTATAGGGGAACGCTGACCAAATTTCCTTCAAAAAAAACCAACGCTCCCCCAGAATGGTGTCCTGAGTGTTGCAACGCTCCCCCAAAGAGGGGTAGGTTGCGTTGGCACTCCCTGACAGTGGGTAGGGGATATTTTAGCTTAAAAAATCATTTTTAAGTGGTCTTTTCCATGGTAAAAGATTTGTACTCTTTGTCATGTGATTTTGCCTTCTTAAACCAGTCTTTGAAGGTGTCTTAAGTGTCCCTATGATGTCATTAGAGACATGACATAGGCAAGATGACAGTATGATGTTTGTGACACTTGCGACACTTATGGTCAAAATGCAACACTTTCGACACTATCGAAGTGAGTAATTTTGATGTGTAACAAATTTTCCCCCAAAGTGCGAAGTTAGAAGATAGAAATTGATAACTAAAGTACTTTGTATACTTTTTCGATCAAGGGTATGGACTCGGAGAACCTGGCAGAAGCTGCACACAACCATCAAATAAATATTATGATATGTTTCAAACCCAAGGCAGGCATACCTATGCTTGGGTGATAAATACTTGCAATGTATGGCCGCCATAAAATACACTATGGATCCATAATTGTATTAACAAAAAGGTATATCCACCCAAGATACAATGTGGATCTATACTTCCATGATATGAACTGATCATAGCCATGAAAAATACACTATGGATCTATGAGATGACAAGACATAGTCATGGACCAATACAAAGTGGATCTATGTGACAATATATGTGTCAATATTCAAGAGAAACTCCGTCGCAACCTGGGAAAAGTACATACCAGAGTGATCACTCAACCTAGGGTATTCTTACCGATCTCGTTGCAGTACGATTCTAACCATGTGAATAGATGTCCTGATGTCGAACATGGCAAAAACCACTTGATTATCGGTCAATGAGGTAAACTGTTAACAAGTACGAGGGAAATCACCATTGATTTCAATGATTCCCAAGGTACCCTGGTACATTCCAGCAAATGTGAATAGATGAGCTGAAGTCGAACATTCGTGGAATCACCTGATCAGGGGTCAATGATGTAAACCCACTGTCAAAAGTGAGGAGGCCTTCCATTGAGGCATGCAGGTCCCAAGGTACTAACTGGTTTCTAAGTATAGTTCCTGGATGATGTGTTGAGGTCGACAGGAATAGACTCGTCGCAGGAGGGCATTGATGTATCCCCCATCAATGACACGAAACTGACACAGATATGTAAATTGGTAGATCAAATGAACATGGATTGACAGAGGTGTTGAAACAATATATTTGTGATGGTTGAATCTCGAGGTAGATACTTCCCTTGAACACTGAGGCACAATAGCAGAAACATGACATGGACCAAAACATGATGATGCAGTGGACACTGTGACTTTCGTCAGGTGACCCAAAGAAGTAAGAAAACTCAGAGGATTGATTCAGTGCAGAGGTTCGGTGGATTTAAAATGCGTGCAAAGACAAAGTATCATGTTCAAGGGCGACTGTAAGAGTTACTGGTAATGTTCTCAAAAACTGTTTGGCTTGCTTCCTTCAATTTTTCCCTCATCCAGATAGATGAGTACCTCTTTTTTATTTAACGAGCTCAAGGAGGGTAACACATGCTCGATATAACTCACCTTCAGTAATTCCCTCTTCATTTATTTAATGAACTGGAAGAAGTAAGGGTTTGGTCTTGTATGGGCCCTTCAATGTATGGTTTTTTTTAACGAGTCCAGAGAAGGTAAACTCGGTGATTTGTCATGTTTATAGAGTTTGAAAAGAACTTAAAGACGACTCCAAGGTTGTCCTTTTTCAAAATTTTAGTCTCGCGAGGCTGAAAAAGAGATAAACTACCACTCGCAAGATGCCCTTTCAAACCTTTTAACGAGTGTGAAAAGAAGCAAGATCACTTGGAAATATTTTCATGTTTTGAGAGTCTGAAAAGAGCTTAAAGGAGACTCTAGGGGGTTCATTTTTCGTATAACCTTTACGAGTCCGAAAAAGTGATAAAAGTCTACTTGGTTACATTCTCATGTATTTTCGAGCTTGAGAAAGAAAAAATACCATGCTCGTTATTGGTTTCATTTTGAAACAAGCTTGAAACAAAAATTAAACTATGCTTATAAAGTCCCAACATAATTTCCAAAGGTAGAGATACCCATGGATAATTGGTACTCTACCCCAAATTGAAAATCTAGTGGCATAACTCCAGAATGATCATCAAAGGCTGGAGACATGCCCCCCCAAGATTCAATTCATGCACCGACTTTGAGGTTGTCACCAATTTATCTACTAGATGGAGAAAAAGGATACAGGTGGATGAAAAGAAGGTTCAATAATGAGACCTAACGAAAGACTCGAATCGACATCTACGAGATCTGGCGAAAGAATCGATGTGATAGGAGAGGTGCTTGTTTCATTTTTTAACGAGCTCGACACAAGAAAATAACTATGCTCACGACCTCTATTTCATTTTTTAACGAGCTTGCCATAGAGAAGAGAAACTATTCTCGTGACCTATGTTTCATTTTTTAACGAGCTTTCCACAGAGAAGAGAAACTATGCTCGTGACCTCTGTTTCATTTTTTAACAAGCTTTCCATAGAGAAGAGAAACTATGCTCGTGGACTCTTCTTGATCATGGCTTCCAAGAGGATAACGCTCTGTAAGGACACCATGTCAAGGGACAAAACTCGATCATGGCTTCCAAGAGATATTCACTAGATGGAAGAAGAATGCTCCGGAAGGAACACATGTCGAGGGTCGCATCAGTGGTAAGGAGATTAGGCTCCAATAGCCCTACCGAATAGATCACCATGTCAACTATCGGATCCAAGTCATCTGAAGTTGAATTCATGGGAGATAACGCCACATAATTTACCTGTGGCAAGGGTGATATCTACTGCATATAAGACTTGTTTAGGGAGTTCATTGGGTTGATGGTCAAGTCAGGGCCAACGAATGAAAGTTGATCAATAGTCACCATTATTTTGTCGTACGGGAAAGATATCAAACGAAAAATAGTGGACACAATAGCTTTCATGGCATAGACATAATCTCGCCCAAGGAGTAAATCGAAATCCAAGGGGTCCTGGACTACCATAACATCAATAAAGAGAGTTTTCCCTCCCAAAATTATGGGAAACTGAGGAAGGATCCCTAAACGGTGACTGGTTCTTTTGTTAAAAGTGAACAGAGTTTGGGTAACCGACACAAGTTGAGGATAACCCAAATCTTGTCAAGCAATAGAGGAAAAAATACTAACGGACGAACCTTCATCTATCAGTGTATGAGGAACGTCTCGACCGCAAACCTGTATTGTAATCTTGAAGCAAATGTGAGAGGGAAGATGAGTTCAAGTTAACACACCCCAATCAAAAAGGATGGCCTCATTACTTGGAGGGGTTTTCGCAGGAGAAGGAGGAATTCCCCTCAGCATGGTATATTATGTACCAACGAGAAAAACATGGGCAGAAACTTGTTTACTCTCTAGAGGGAGAGTAGGATCGATCGATAACGACATTAAATCGATCACTTGGGTTTCATTGTCCAAGGGGGGAATGGGGTTGACAGGTGGAAATGGATCGATCGCTTGGGTTGCACTCTCTAATGGGAGAGTGGGATCGACTGAAGATGGGATCGGATCAACCACTTTGTCAACTGGTTCAACTAAGGACATGACAAGATTGATGACATGATCAACGGAACTGACCGATGAAGGGACCAGAGCAACCACTTTGGCACTCATCAAAGGAGGAGTGGAATTGACCACATTGACACTCTTCAAATGAAGGGTGAGACTGACCAATGAAGGGACCAGATCAGTCACTTGGGTTTCACTTTTCACATGAAAAGTGGGGCTGATCAATGATGAAACTGGATCAACTACTTTGGTTAGTGGTTCAACCGAGGATGAAACTAAATTGACCACCTAATCAACTGAACTGACCAGGGATGGAACCGGATTGACCATTCCATCAACTAACGATGGGTTGGGGGAAATCTTACGATAACCATTTGGAAGTTTAAGCTTTTCCAAAAGAGAAGAAGCCTCATCCATACGAGGACAAAGGTTAGAATAATGATCACCTTCGCATAACATACAAGGAAATTTGACAGTTATCTTATTCTTACCAACCTTAACGTCACTAGTTGACAGGGTGTCACTAGCATGTCTAGCAGGGGCCGATGATGTGGAGGACCACATTTCTAAGACCTTGGGAAGACCATGGAAATCCCTCAGAAAATGATCACCCTTACAAAGAATGCAAGGGAATTTGGGTTTTAGATTCTTCATTTTAATATTGTCGACCTCATCAACACTCCCAGTACTATTAACAGTAGATGGTTTCTTGGATCCAACATCTGATGTAGTTGGAGGCTTGGTTCTTTTCAAGTTCTTCTTCTTCTTATCTTTTTGTTTCTTCTTCTTCTTATCAACCTGGCTACTCGCTTGAGAGATTTCACTAGGCGAAGAAGGAGAAATGGAAGGAGACTTGACGGGCGAAGAAGGAGAAAGGTTGACATGAGGTTGATGTGTGGGTGGTGTGCTTACATCTGAAGCACTTGCATTCGATATCACCAGAGTGGAAAAAAACCATACCGATAACCCAATTGTGAGACCTGGAAGGCTCAAACTAGCGATGTAAGGAGGACCAACGTTTCTGTAAGAAGGAAAAACAAAGGTTTCCCCTGGAAAAGGGATTCCTTCATTGGTCATTTCGGGAACTGACGCCATAAAAATAAATATCCAACCTATATTATGCTAGGGAGAACAAATAGCACACGTTAAAAATCTAGTAAGAAAACAAGCAAACAAAACCTTCTCACAATAAGCACACTAGTTGGTGATGAAATCCAACATCATGAGAACAAAGTAAGAAGGGGATGAGATATATCGGGTGGAAAAGTTACGTTGACGACCTACTTAACGGACTTATGCCTTGGTGCAAACTCCCACACATAAACGTGGGTATACCCTCCAAGGAGCTCGAGTGAGTTTGGTCAACGTCAATTCCAGGTACCGTGAAGACTTGCCCCTCCACAGTCACCTTGTGTAAAGACCCTAAAGAGATAGGCCACTAAGGTTACCAACTACAACGGTGATGCCTAGGGAAATAGTTGACAGTCTAATCCACGCACAAGGGCAAGGTATCTAGCCCGAAATCAACTTGAAAGGATTCCACTCATCATTGTGGGTATACCTTCAAGCGACCCCCATAATACGTGCAATCTCTACACCAAGAACAACAAAGCAGGGTGAGTAACTCTGCCAGTCTTAATGCGACCTCAGGTTTTACGCTTGTGTGAAAAGGGCTTCCTAGGACAAAATGTAGCAATTGGATTTCACCGCTCCCTAACACAAGATTCTATGTTTGTTTGCAGCTTTGAAAAGTTATGTTTCACACCTATTCCAAAGCCCTACAACTAATCTAATGTAGGTTTCCTACTAGAAAATATAAAAGTGTCTAATCAATTTTTAGTTTAGCGCATTAATTTTAAGGTTGTTGTTACTCAAAAGGAAAATGGCATGGACAATATGGTGTTTTGACCGACTCGAAAGTTATGCAAAGAGATGAAGATGCAATATAGAGCCTAAGAGGGAATCCATTTGTCCCAAGTGGATTTGCCAATTTCTGTTATAGAGAAATTCCCCTGTGGACAATTGGATTCCCTCTTGGGCTCTAGACTCCTAAGACCAAGACATAAAGGGTGCTAACATTAGTCACTGACATCCTTTTAAACCTATCTAAACTAACATATAGAGAAGAGGAAGAAAGGTCTACCTTTTTAACGAAGTTCATCCTCGCACAGTCCGAGTTGAGCTTTGATCCCCAAGATCCTCGATAAGTCCTGCAAACCAAACAAGGAAAGAACAAGCTTCCTATTCTACTAAGATTAGCTTGAAACCAGATCTATATAATAGAGACAAGTTCATGTAGAATAAACACAACCTTGAAATAAATAGGCCAAGAACATATGTATATTAATGAAAACAAAGCAAAGTGCTTACAACCATGATGTAGATGCAGTAGTTTCACCAAGCTCTATTTTTCCAGCCCCTTTATCAAATAATCCACCATCAAAATGAATATGATTTCACTAATAAATCTCCCTTATGATATCATAAGTTTGATGCATCTAAACTCCATCTTCTTTTACCATGAGAAGGCCTCCTTATATAAGCTTGGAGAGACCCAAACACCCTAGATATTCTTGGGATACGTTGAGTATCTTTCTCCTTCAGTTGTGGATCCTCCCTAAGATCCATCCTTGACCTCATATTCGAATCCAACTAATTTCCAAGATGAAGGGGATTTTTCCCTGATTTTCCTCAACAACCCAATTTTTTCTCAAACAGACCAGCACTCCCTCAAAATGGGGCACAAAGTGTTGCAACGCTCCCCCCAAATATGGTATAGAGCATTGGCACTCCCTGACAGTGTATAGGGGATCATTTCCCAAAATTCCTTCAAAAAAACCCAACGATCCCCCAGAATGGTGTCCTGAGTATTGCAACACTCCCCCAAAGAGGGGTAGGGGGCATTGGCATTCCCTGGAAGTGGGTAGGGGAGCGTTGCCCTTCAAAAACCATTTTTAAGTGGTCTTTTCCATGGTAAAATCTTTGTACTCTTTGTCATGTGATTTCTCCTTCTTAAACCAGTCTTTGAAGGTGTCTTAAGTGTCCCTATGATGTCATTAGAAACATGACATAGGCAAGATGAGAGTATGATGTTTGTGACACTTACAACACTTATGGTCAAAATGTGACACTTGCGACACTATTGAAGTGAGTAATTTTGATGTGTAACACATGCCACATCAACCAAGTTGACACCTCATGATGATGTGTCATGCCACATCATCTTCCACGTATCATGCCACATCAGCAGCTTCCACGTCATCCCAAAGATGGCCAATGGCCAATGATTGGTTCGACCAATTTGAGGAAGTATTTTCATTAGTCATCGAGGATGGTCGATTGTCTATGGGTCGATGGTTGGGTGTTAGCCAAATTGATGAGGATTTTTCATTTGCCAATGAATATCGTCAACGCGGCATTTATCATTATGTGTGTTATCCCCAATTTCTAGGGATAACTAAGGAGATGATGTCTCGAGGCCCTCAGGTTGCAGACATGGATTACTAAGAGACAAATGAATGAATGCATCCACATGCACAGAGAGAGACCTGCTTCACCACCAAATTTCCTATATTCTTGACGATGGCATCAACCACATCAGCTTGCTTTTGGAAGACAATGGGTCTTGCTCCATGAGGTACAAGTTAGGTATTGTGGTAAGTTTCACTTTAATATTTGAGGCATTTGAGTATGTTTCATTTAAAGCTAATTTTTATTACATAACGTTTTCTTGGGCATTTCTCCTAATTAATTGGTCACCCTTAGGGATGGGTTTGCTACTGGGAGGTCTCTTCAATGAGTCATCATGCCATTCTCGATTATACTTACCATTTTTCACACTTAAACCCTTTTTAATCTCTTTATATTTGGGGATTTTTGGGTGTACTGACCCAAGAAGGGATTGTACCTCTTTTAAAGGGAAGAGGGACTAAAGGCCTAGAGGTTTGTAGCTGGAAAAAGATAAAATCCAATCATAAAGCTTCTAGATTCTCTCCCATGAATTATGAGGACAATGAAATATCTCTCATAGTAAATTGATGGGACTCATGAAAAATAACAATATAAAAATGTAGACCAAGGTATAGCATGTGTGGGAAATGTTTCTCATTCTTAGGTATAAGTCCCACACATTGTATTCAACTTGGGGAAGCATAGTGTGACCAGGGTAGAGTCAAGGTGGGACATGTTTTTCATGCTTAGGTAGAAGTCTCATCTTTGCTTCAACCTGGAAACATTTTGAATAATTAATGGCAATGAATGGGCTTGGAAAATATATGCATTGAAAACAAAGGTGCATCACACCCTCTACAAAGTCACCCATAAAGGAGACAATACGAACCCTTCTATGTCATGAACCCCATGCCCAAAATTCTTACCCCCACCCACTTCATCTTCTCCATGTGACTTAGATAT
>ML810797.1:540365-561384 GCA_009831015.1 Picea engelmannii | reverse complement strand
AATCACAAATAGACTTAATATTGATCAGCTGTAGAATACACCTCTCTCTGCACAAAAAATTTAGACTATTTTATACTGAACCTTAAACTAACAATATTATACTGAGCCTTAGACTAACAGTAGTGTTATGTTTATTCATAATGAAAGTGTAATATTGTGGTTGGACAGATGGGACTTGATCATGGAAGGCAATCGTCTTCACAGAAACATGGATCCAATGCTGGCTTACAGGAAGGGGTTGATGACATGGGCAAAGTGGATATCTACAAACATCGATCCAAGAAGATCGCTTGTCTTCTTTAGCACCACGTCCCCCAAACATTACAGGTAACCGCTGGTTATACAAATACAAAACAGTGTCCAGCACATATGTATATTGTTTACTGTATGAGCTATACTGAGATATATATAAATTTCATGGAAATACTGTTGCAGTTCAAGTGAGTGGAATGAACCAAATGGGCATCGGTGTTACAACCAGAAGGATCCAGTGCAAATTGCAGGATACCGGCCTCCCATGCCTGCTCAGGTGCCCATAGTAAAGCAAGTTCTCCATATGACAAGGGTTCCAGTTACACTGCTGGACATTACAGGATTGTCAGAGTTTCGCAAGGATGGTCACCCTTCAGTTTACAGTACTGACTTCAATAGAGGTCAGAGGAAGTATCCGGATCAGTTTGCAGATTGTAGTCATTGGTGTTTACCAGGCGTGCCTGATACATGGAACGAGTTGTTGTACGCGTCCTTGCTTTTCAAGGGCTTCGGGGGTGGATAATTTTTTGTACTCTTTTGTGCCGATTGCTTAGATATGCACTTGTCCTTTCTTTGATTCAGATAGATCAATTTACCGTACGTAATTTTGTAAGCCTTAGATATGCACTTGTACTTGCTTTGACTCAGACAGATTATGTACTTGTCAGTGCTTTGACTCATATAGATTAATTCTCCAAAGTAATTTTGTAAGCATTGGAGCATCACGCTCCACTTAATATGTAAAGAGGAAGTTGTTTTCTACATCCCAACTCATCACATTATACATAGAAATATAAACCATTTCTTAATGCATTTAAAGGTAAAACACACAAGAACCATTCATATGATAACACCATATCTTAAAAGGCTATAGCCATAACATTGCCATTTTCACTAATGGGAACAAATCTAAAGGATTGAGGTAGCCATAACACAGCCATAACAATGTGTGCACTATTTCACATCACAAAGGGTAAAACCAAATCATCAACATCTAAGTTTTTTCAATTGAACTCATTTGTCTAGTAGGGTGGGGTATGGTATGTGTTATTAATTTGTCGATTTCGATGTAGCAAATACCATGAGAAAGTTAGTATAGGGTCATGTAAGTATAATGAGTGACTAGATCCAATGTATTGTGTTGGAAGTTATGGATAATAGAATATGTGAAAGCTTTGTTTATTTTAAATTTAGGTGATATTAGCATATAGATAGAATTATTATAAATGGGGGTGGGTTCTTTAAAGGTTAAGTTATAGTTTCTTTGTGGATATACAATTCAAAAATCCATGATAGGTCTAAAAGATACTTCATCACGCACATAAGATTGATTGTGAAAGAAACATATTTAACATTATAGAAATCATCTTTATTGATGGAAGGGTAGGTTAAAGTGAGATTATTAAAAGTTTTAGTGGCATAGCTATAAATCTAACCCTAAAACTAATGGAAGAACTCAATAATGAAAAAACTAGTATATTAATAAAGTCAAAGAGAAAATAATGCAGAAAAGTAAGCGAGGAAGAAGGGAAGGTGTGGAGTTGCTTTATCATTGCAGTATGTCCTTTGCAAGATAAATGTTTCAATCTCGTCATTCTATCCATCCATTTCCTATTGCATTTAACTAAGAAAATAGTGTTGAATCATGTGAGTTTGTTATACTATTAATTACCAAATGGGTGAAATCTAGGTAATGAAGGAGGATTTAATGTTGGTGTGATGCATGAGCTATCTACCTTGAAACGAATCTCATCTTATCTTTCAACAACTATACCATAACCTAAATTTTCAAAACACCCACCTTTCTAAAGTCATAGGAGACTTGTATCGACCAATTTTGTGAACCCAACCACTCATGGAGATTTAATGATAATGAGAGAGCAAAGCTCTCTTGGACATTGTCTAATTGATATCAACTATTACTAGCATGGTGCTATTATTGGATCATTTTAATTTGGCCTATTATTCTATCATGTATGGTGCAAGCATGATGTTGAGGTATGACTATGCTCTTGCTACGTTGGCAATGAGTAGCGAGAAATGTTATATTATTCGTAGTATACTAATATGTCTAATGCGAGGAACATTAACGATTCAGATCATGTTTTGAGGGAGGTTTTTCTAGCTAGTTTTCATTTCTCATAGCTTCCTATAAGATGTGACACTATTGAGTAGTATGCCTACAAGCTCCATGAACTAAACAATGGTGGTACATGTCATGTTGTGGTGGAAAAGGGCTTAGTATGCAATCACGGGGGCATGTGGGGTAGAATGAGGAAACCATGAATGAAATATCTCATGGTAATGGTTGTGGTAAACATAATGAGGACAAGTAAGTAGATCAAGAACTAGTACTTATGGTTATTCTTGGGGGTGTAGTGGGAATGTGCATTAGTTTCAATGTCTTTTTTTCTCATTTGACAAGTTGTCAAGTACCACTTCCAATATTAAGTTTTGGCATGCACATTTTGGCACAGGTTTGGCTAACATTTAATCTAACATATTCTATAGTTGCAATTCTTGGTATGGATACTTGAGTGAGTGGAATGGTTAGGAAGTGTAGAAATTTAATGACAAAATCAACAAGTAAATATTCTGTCATACACTTAACAACCTAGAGATAACTATCTTCTATGAACTCTGAAATGTCTAAACCCACATTCATAAATTACCATAAGAAGAAATACACATTGCTAAGCAATTTTGCAGCGAAATAAACACAATGAACATCGACTATTCAACTCAAAAAAACTCAGAAATTTAGGCAATGCTATGGAAAACCCCAAAGTGGGGAAACCCAATGAGAGAGAGAGAGATAGAGAGAGAGAGAGAGAGAGAGAGAGAGAGAGAGAGAGAGAGAGAGAGAGAGAGAGAGATTTTATTAGCTTCAGGAAAGGTATATCAGCAACAACAATACATTTACAGCCAAGAGAAACAACTTACATCACCCAACAATCCCAAATTTCTACCTCAATTTTCGTGCCCAAAAAATCCATACTGATGTATGGATTTTCCCTCTTACAACACCTTGAAATATGTGCCAAATAACTGTTGTACGAACAACAACAAAACTTCCCTCTTCACCAACAAAAAACACTGAAAAGGCTACCTCGAAATGCATGTAGCAAGCTTCCTCGATATCCATTCCCTCCTAACCTGTTGTACGAACTATACGGATCCGTATAGTACGACCTCTCTAACAACAAAAAATTTACAAAACCTTCACATTGAAAACTCCCTTGGGATTTGTGCCCTATCTCTCTTAGGAAATGCACCCTCCTTGCCGCCCTCTTTCCTCTCTCAAGCTCTCTCAGAAAATCTCTCTTAATCTTTTCCTCAATGTGTCTTGCACACTACCGAATGCATTCTCTTATAATCTTAAAGTGACCCTTCACCTTCTCCAACCCTAGATCTAATCTTGCCTTTACAAGATCAACGACCATGATTCATTCCCTCTAAAATAAATCACTTTAAAATTAGAAGGTACACTTTATTAAAAAGTCACTTTAATAAAAGAACCACTTTATCACAACTTTATAAAAATCCATTACAAAGTCAAGTGTCTAGTAGTGTAAATGTAAGGTTACATCCACATACAAGACAAACATGCAGAGTACCTCCCGAGCTAAAAAGATAACATGAAGCTCATTTAGGGGTATGACCATGATTCTTCTGATATAATAAGTGTTTATGTCATCGATAGCTATGTTCCATGCTTTCACAGCATGAGGGAATTATCATGTTTTAAGGATCTCTTGCACATGTATCACAAGATCCTAGTAATCTTAAGGCCAAACTCGATGTGGGTTCTCATAAAGTTCTTCTTTGTAATTTATATCAACTTCAAAATGCAAGCATAATTATTCCCAAATTAGTATCATTTAAGAAACCATTCTATTCACATACTCTCAAGGTTAGTGATGGAAATATTGAATTTCTAAGTTCTTTACCTCAAATATAACATTCCTTCCCCAAATTGACAACAACACGCTTGTTTTCCATCTAAGACTATTTGACTAGTACCTTGTGGTTGTATCCTTTGATATCCATGGCCTAAAAATTATGTTTAGTGCATAAAACCTCTCTTTAATTGTTACATCCTTTAACATAATTTCAATGATTTTTTAATGAGAATCACTCATAATTAGAAAGTGTTTAATTACCTAGTTTAATTTTAATATCCTTTAATTGAAATTTCAACCATTTTTAATAAGTAACACTCATTATTAGAACAAATCAAGAGTGCATAATGGGTGAGAGTGTCTCATATTGTTAAGCCCCTTGCCATAACTCTTGTTCGTTATATTTACATTAATTATAGTTATGTCAACTTACCATTATTGCATTCTAGCCTTCTTTGTCTTCTATATATACATCAATGAGACTCATTTGAATAAAATCTTATCTTGTGCATTTGATATATTTTAGAAGGAGGTTTCCCCCTTAAACAGGCTTCTTATTCATTTGGTCTTTTAATTGGTTTAGGCATGGTATTACTGAATTAGATCTTTTTTATGTTTATTTCGCTATTTGGTCCATAACATTTGGTATTAGAGTAGATGATCCTTGGTTTGGCTCCTTCAAATGAGCCATCTTACAATTTTTAGTCTAACTTATTTTTTGATCATTGATATTGACTTAAATTTCCAGGGTTGATAGAGGACATAGGGAAGTACATTTGGTAAAAATGTTAAGATCTGTTTCACTATATTTAGAGTTATAGGCTATGCAAATTAAGGTTTTTGACTAGTCCTCAAACTAGGTTTAAACATGTGGTTTTGGTAAAATAATCATATCAGAGTTGTGAGGTACAAATTGAATGCTACCAATGGAATTGGATAAAAGATAGGCTAGGTTGTTTTAGATCCAAATTTCATATATGTTAGGGAAATAAATTGTCAATTTTGTAGTTTGTACAAGTTTGCTACTCCCTAAAAGTGCAAAGAGATCACATGTGTCAACATAAAATTATATAATGCAAGTAAATCAAATATCAACAAGTTCTACAAGTAACCTTTCAATTATAATTTTTTACTTACCTCATGTACTTGTTGAGATTATATATAACTTGCTTTATATGAGCTAGAGTTAGAACATATTGTAACAAGGAAGGAAGAATTATTGTTTAATTTTGATTAGAAATAAGCATCTATTACTAAAAAATAATGTATATAATATAACATAATAAATATTAGAAAATGTCAAACCTTGATAAAGGTATGTCAATCAAGAGTTTTTTCCCCACCAAAATCAACTTTCTTTGTTAAGATAATTATTTATGTTTGAAGGAAAACCAATGGGAAACTTAAACTTTTGTGTAACCTCTTTTACAACAATGTTGTCTTTCCCTATTAATAATCATGGAACATGGTTTGTTGTATGTCACTATAATAATGAGTCAAATGCTATATTACATTGGCTTCCTCAATGTCACTGATAACTTCAACAATTTTGTCTTTGTTATTCCTCCCATCTAAGATTTTCTATAAGCATTCTTTGACATTAAACAAATGAGCTATTTGTAGGTGCTCATAGTATGGAAACCAATTGAATTGTATATGGTATCATTTCATTCCTCATGGAATCCCACGTTGATGAATTTTGGGAAATATAAATAGAAATATATTTTTATTACAATAAATAGAATAAAATATAAAAAGAACTAGAACAAGTAGCAAATATGGGTGTTGTTGCCGCTCAAAATCTCACTAAGGGAAATTCCCAGCCTGTGAAGGAGAGGTTGGGGCAACTGGTAGGCAAGAAACCCACTGTCACCTCAATGGCATTAACTTTACACTTCAAGGCTAGGGTTCCTAACCTAAGGAGGGTTTTTCTATGGGGTTAATACTAAGTCCTATCGTTGTATTCAGACGAGAGAAGGAAAGGACTTAGCTAAACTTGAGGTTGAATATCTTCTCTAAAGGGATAATACAATTTAATCAAGAGAAGACAATGCTCAATGAATGCCCATAAATAAAATATTGCATATAAGTATATCAATATGTCATGTAAATGTACCATTACTCATCCTTATGCACCAATAACCAATGAAACACAAGGTATTATATCCAATGTAGAATTTGCAAAGTACAAGAATCAATATATCATGTGCACAACATATATTTATTCATCTATTAGCTAGCTCTACGAGCAGATTTGACCCTTCAAAGAATGCTTATTAACCAAATTTTAGAGTTATATCATCAACACATCAATTTACTTGCATCATGAAGATATCCAACATGCGATGAAGTGTTTAGATCAATAAAATTATGTCAATAATACTTAAACTCTACTTGTAAGTATAGACCAACATGTATAATAGATTCAAAACCCTAACTGTAACATCAAATAGTGAAACCAACCCTTAAAAAAGCATGAAATAATGCAATGATTTTGTGTCTAATAAGTTTATTGGTGGGGTTTATATCTCAATTCATCACCATCAAAGAATTTGAGAAAAAAATGAGAGGAATGATGCTTAGGAAGGGTCACACAAACCCCATATCATTCCCTAGACAACCTACAATTAATCACATTCATGGAAAGGGTCTCATCCAACAAGTTTGGGAGGGAGAGAATGACACTTGGACAAGGTCGTTGGGATTTGTTCCAAGTCGTTTTATTATCAAAACAAGAACTATCCAGCAGGGAATCTCAAGAACACTTCTCCAAACACAAGTATACGGTTGTCTTAATGCACCTTGTTACCTCTGCAGATTTGATAGTGAATAAGATAGTGGACATCAATCAAAGGGTGACAACATTAAGTTTTTAGAGGGGATGTTGCACCCTTTACTTCATCAATTTGGTGGCTAGGATAATTGGAAGCAATGAGTTCTTCAAATGTTGCTCAAAACATGAACTACAAGCCCTTGTCCATTGGTATATGTTCAAAAAATCAACGACGAGACAATAAAATGACACATTCTAGTTGAGACAATCAATGAAATTATTCCAACCATGAAACCTTTCAAGAAATCCATAAATGTTTAATAGGATTTAAATTAGGGATGCATCATAAATTAAGAGGTTACACCATTTTACAAGACAAACAATAAACAACTAGATCAAAACCCTTATGGAAATGCTAACAATAGAAATGTTCTTTAGAAGCAAGCTAGCTTGAATAAAAGATATGCCATTGAATCTCAAACAATCTAGATTCAAGAGTAAACGTGAAAAAACCCTAGATTGTAAAATAAAAAGGAAAAAGGGAAAAAAGGGAAAATTTTGACTTTTAGTTTTTTTGGTGGTTGAAGACAATGATATACCAACGTCTTTAGAGGGATATAGGATCTCTATACTAGGTCTAGGTGATTTCTAGGGTTTAGGATGATAAAATTTTATGACACCTAGAAGATTTCCCCTCAAGCATTGCCTAGGTTTAGAAGGTTCCTTTCGGAGTTGGATGGGAGGCTTGGTCCATGAAGAAGCCTTTCCAGGGACTAGCAAGGGAACCTTCTAACCCTAGGAAATGCTTGAGGGGAAATCCTTTGGGTGCCATCAACACTGTCTCATACTAAAATCTAGAATTCACCTAGACCTAGTATAAAGACTCCATAGCCCTCCAGAGGCACTAGTCTATCATTGTCTTCAACCACCAAAAAACCTAAAAATCAAAATTTTCCCTTTTTCCCCTTTCCCTTTTTATTTTGAAATCTAGGTTTTCATGACATTTACTCTTGAATCTAGATTATTTGAGATTAAATGACATACATTTTATTCATGCTAACTTGATTCTAAAGAACATTTCTATCGTTAGCATTTCCTTAAGGGTTTTAATCTAGTTGTTTATTACTCATCTTGTAGAAGGATATAACCTCCTAATTTATGATGCATACCTGAATTGAATCCTGTTAAAAATTTGTGGATTCCCTAAAATTTTTCATGCTTGGAATAATTTCATTAATTGTCTCAACTATAATGTGTCATTCTGCTATCCCATCTCTAATTTTTTGAACATATACCAGTGGACAAGGGCTTGTAGTTCATCTTTTGAGCAACATTTGAAGTACTCCTTGCTTCCAATCATCCTAGCCACCACCTTGATGAAGTAAAGGGTGAAATGACCCCCTTTAAAATCTTAACATTTCCACCCTTTGATTGTTGTCCACTATCTTATTCACTATCAAATATGCAGAAGTAACAAGGTGCATTAAGCCAATAATACTTTTGTTTAGAGCAACGTTCCCGGGGCTCTTTTTTGGATAGTTCTTGTGCTGATAAAATGACTTGGAACACAAATCAACATCCTTGTCTAGCTACCATTCTCTCCATCCCAAACTTGTTGTTCGAGACCCTTTCTATGATTATAATAAATTGTAGCTTGTCCAGAGAGTGATATGGGGTTTGTGTGACCTTTCCTAAGCATTGTTCCTATCATTTTGTGCTCAATTTATTTTATGGTGATGGATTGAGATATAAACCCCACCAATGACCTTACTAGACCCTGAATAATTGCACTCTTTCATGCATGTTTAAGGGTCAATTTCACAATTTGATCTTACAGTCGGGGTTTTGAATCTATGATACATGTTGGTCTATAGTTACAAGTAGACTTTAAGTTTTATTGATATAAGTTTATTGATCTAAACACTTCATTACATGTTGGATATTTTGTGATGCAAGTAAATAGATGTGATGTTGATATAACTCTAAAATATGGTTAATAAACATGGTTTGAAGGATCAAATATGCTCACAGACCTAACTAATAGATGGATAAATATATGTTGTGCACATGGTATATTGATACTTGTACTTTGCAAATTCTACATTGGATATCATACCTTGAATTTCATTGGTTATTGGTGCATAATTATGAGTAATGGTACATTGATATGACATATTGACATACTTGTATGCAAGATTTCATTTCCAAGAATTCATTGAGCATTGTCTTCTCTTGATTAACTTGCATTATCCCTTTAGAGAAGATAGTCAACCTTAAGTTGAACCAAGTTCTTTCCTTCTCCCATATGAATACAACAACATGAACTAGTATTGATCCCATAGGAAAACCCTCCTTAGGTTAGGAGCCCTAGCCTTAAAGTGTAGATGCAAGGAAACTGAGGTGATAATGGGTGGCTTGCCAATCCATTTCCCCAACCTCTCCTTCACAGGGTGGGACTTTCCCTTAGCGAGAATTGAGTGATACAAATTTTGGCATCGTTGTTAGGGATAAATTCCATTGCCTACTAGGTATACAAAGTTTGGCTTCAACATAAATTCTGATGAGTAGGATTCAATGGTTTTTATTAAGTTTACTCATTTGGTGACTCCATTGAAGGACATTGCAGAGTGTGACACTGGGATTGTGTAGTAAATAATGGTGAACGAGTGTGTGCACTAAACTTTTGGAGCTGCGCGGAACAAAATTGGGGTGCATGTGCAATAATGATACGCAGTGTACATGTTAAATATTGACATCACACATTAGTGTGTGTTGAATACCAGTGCATGCATGAGATTTGGAAGAAAGGATTTCGACAAGGTGGTGTAGAGTCTTCGTGAAGTTGTCTCATGAATTCATCTAACAAATCTTGTTTCCTGCACATTTTGTAGAATTATCAACGATTAGAGCAGTAAAAAATCAGTGCAGAAGGTCAAAAGCATGGAAGATGCATGGAGAACTTACAAACCCAATGATGAATTCGAAGATTTGTATGTCTATTTGGGTGTTGATGGTATAGAATCCAAGGAGGAGCACATAAACTTGGTAGAAACCATAAAGGGATTACAAAAAGATGTCCAAATCTATAAAGTTGATAATGAAAGGATTATGAAATCCAAGGAGAAACATGATGACTTCAATGCCAAATTGATGCAAATATTGGAAAAAATAGAAAATAAAATGGATAAGGAGACAAAGACAAGTAGGTCAATAAGTCCCAGGTCTCATGATGCGAAAATAAGAGAAGAAAGAAGTGATGGTAGGCATCGACCTCACTTTCCAAAGCATTCTTTTAGGAAATCTCATAGTAGCTCAAGTCCATCTCTTGTCAGAAATCATAGGAGAGGGATTGGGGTGGATTAGCTACAGGGAGAAATGAATAAGATAAATCCTCCTATGTTTGATTGGGAGCACAAGAAGGATGAATATGTAGAGACCTGGCTATTGGGTATGAAGAAGTACTTTCAACTGCATAATTATGTTGCGCAGTTGGAAGGGAGGATTTCCATTTACCAGCTAAAAGGAAAAGCATCAATGTGGTAGGATCAATTTGTACAAGTTAAACACATTGATGAAAACAAGGTTACTTGGAGGGACTTCAAGATGTATTTTCAAAAAAAATACTTAACCAAGAGATACTATGACAATAAATTGAAGGATTTCTTCGAACACAAGATTGGGAGCATGATGATAGATGAGTATGAAATAAGATTCTTAGAGCTGCTAAAATATGTCGCATTCATCAAGGATAAGCAAGTTAAAATTTAGAGGTACCTGAGTGGGTTTCCTTAATTTATTAGTGACAAGATACATTATGATGATCCCAAGACATTGGAGGAAACCATAAGGCGTGCTAAATGTATTTATGATCAGCAAAGGGGAAGATCAAATTTCCATAAGGCTTGGGATGATAAGATGAAAAGCAAGGTGGAATAGAGGAAGATGGGGTCTAAGCCACCATTTTTTAGAAATATTGCGCAAAGATATCCAACTCCCAAGGAACCCATAATGATAGAGATAGTGTAGAAAAATACAAGGAAACAACCTATTCAATGTTGGGGTTGCAGCGAAGATCATATGCACATATATTTCCCTCAAAGAGGTGATAAAGTCATGACTGCGTACAATATACAACAAGTTGTGATAGTTGAAGATATGGGAATAAACGTACCTAGGATTTATGTAGCCCTGGATAAAAAGCAAGCTGAGTTTCAGTCACACATGATTGAAGTGGAAGATAATATTAATGACCAACCCATTGCTATTTTAATTGGTTCAGAAGCTAGTCATAGTTATCTATTAATGACCAACCCATTGCTATTTTAATTGGTTCAGAAGCTAGTCATAGTTATCTAGATCCTAAGATGGTGTAATAATTCCAATTGTCGAGAAGAAAGCTAGGAAAACCTTGGTTGATGCAGTTAGCTACAGGAGAAAAAAGGAAAATTAATGAGATGGTTAAGCCATGTCTAATGGAAATGAATGGACTGCGCGCAAATGTTGATTTGAATATTATACCTTTGGGCTCATATGATTTCCTCATTGGTATGGATTTTTCGGACCAACATCATGTTGTTCTAGACTGTTACAATAAGGAATTTAATTGCTTGGATGAGGTAGCAAATTTAAGAACAGTTCAAGGAATTCCAAGAATTGTAACTATCAGAGAAGTTTCATCCTTGCAATTAAATAAAAGCTATAGGAAAGGATCTCAAGTATTTGCAGTGCACATGGAGGAGGCACTTAAGGATAAAGTGCCAAATTTTGAAGACTGCATAATACTGAAAGAGTTTAAGGATGTATTTAAAGAGATACTAGGGTTTCCACCAAAAAGAGATATTGATTTCTTTATAAATTTGATGCCTAGAGTAGCACCCATATCCAAGACTCCTTATAGGATGAGTACGCCAAAGATGAAGGAGTTGCAGATGCAACTTGAAGAGATTATGAAGAAGCGGTATATATTCCCAAGTGTGTATTCTTGGGGTGCCCCAATATTGTTCATAAACTTGTACGTTGATACTTTGTATCAAATTCAGGAAGTTGAACAAAGTAACAGTAAAGAACAAGTATCCTTTGCCAAGGATATATGAACTCTTTGATTAGCTGAGGGGCACACATATATTTTCAAAGATTGATCTTAGATCTAGATATCACCAAGTGAGAATTAAATAATAAGACATTATCGAGACTGCCTTTAGAATGAGGTACATACATTACAAGTTCATAGTGCTTCCATTTGGGTTTTCAAATGCACCGGTTGTCTTCATGTGTTTGATGACTGGAGTTTTCAGAGAATACTTAGATAAGTTTTTCATTGTATTTCTAGATGACATCCTTATTTACTCAAAGTCTAAAGCGTTGAAATAATGTAACTGCAAAGTGTATTCTAATTATTATTGTTGTATTATTCATTAGATAAATCCCCTATTGCGGATTTATCATGTCAGCTATTGTAAAAGACCAAATACCCTTTTGCGGATTGGTCAAAATGTAATTGTAATAGGCAGAATAAGAAGTCAGCCCTAGAAAGTGAAACCCTTGTTTTCAGTGGCTAGATCTCCTGGAAAGTGAAACCCTATTTTTCACAAAGTACCAGAAAACCAGAGTACTAGAAGTACCAAAAGTACCAGAAAACTAGAAGCACCAGTCCAAAAATCCGTTGGTCAAATTTGAGGGGGTAAAAGTTGGATTTTCAGAAATCTGACTACACCAGCTTACTTACCTCAGCTCAGCGCATCTATTCCCTAGATCAGAATTTCAAAATTTGAAGTATAAAAAATTAGGGTTTCCTCATAAAACCCTAAGTTGCAGTCTCAGAACCAGTTGCAGTATCAATTGTAGTTGTAGTATCAGTTGCAGTTGCAGCCGTAGTACCAGTTGCAGTCACCCTTGAAGTTCTTAAGAGTTGGTGATCATTACCGCTGCTACTAGATCGTGCCTCTACCTGAAAATGTTGTTAGAGGTATGTACTCACACATGTTTAAACGGTTAAGCTTTAAAGGATATTTGCAGGAGAAGGGATCTCTTTCCATAGATCCAAAAGGATCTCAAGATCCAACACATTTAGAGGAATGATGCAACCCAGGTGTGATTATTCTGATATGCATCTATTTATTATGACATTATTTTGATCAATGTTGCATGTTGTAGCTATGACCATCATTCTAACCTTTGGTCAAAATCTAAGTCAAGGTATTAGATGGATTAAAAGTTGAGATCATAGAGCTTATCCTCTAACCCAACCTTCTGTCAAGATAACATATTGTCTTAGTACAAAAGACAAGTTGAAGAAAGCACTCGTCATCTTGAGTGAAGGAGACTTGGATGAAAAGAAAGCACTCATTCTTGAGGACAAGGCTCTAGGTCCCAGGTTTGATTAATCAAGTTGATAAGATTCAAAGTTACACATGACAAGTTAATATAGCAGTCTTTGAAAAGTATTGTACTTGGTAGCATGTGATCATATAGAGGTAAATGCTTAATGTAATCATTTGCCTGATACAACTAACACCTCCTCTAGGAGAAACCTCGTGTGTTAGTTCTAGGTTGCCATGGAGGAATGTTCGATCACAACACTATAAGAGTGTTGACCTCATTTCGTATTGTATCTCTTACTTTTAATCTTTGCTTCCTTTCTTGTTGTTTTGTTGACCTCGTTCCTGGTCACAGGTGATAACCTCGAGGAATCTATAGTGAAGGTTGTAGAAGGCAATGTATTAAATGAGACATGAAGAAGACTATGTACATGACCATATACACTCATGTACCAAAGACGATGAAGAAGAAGCTATCTCTTGAGATTCAAAGTATCTCATATGAAGATTGATTGAAAGGAGTAGAAGGCTCCAAAGAGGGTTGAACATTAGAATGGGAATCATAACTCGTTTGAAGCCTGACTTTGTCTTTCACATCTAGACTTGGTATTCAACACCAAATATACCTTGTAAGAGTTGATGAACTCCTTGTAGAATCAGAAGAAATCGAGAGAAAGCCTAATCTCAGAAAGGATCAAATGAAGAGAAAACTTCCAGGAATGGAAGACAGATGCCGTGAGAAGACTAGATTGTAACTTCAGAGACTCCTAGGAGATATGAAATCTCTAGGATGATTCGCTTGTTTCAGTGACAAAGAAGGAAGCCAGGCAGAAAGACTAGGATATGGATTATTTTGTGAGAAGATAAGTCAATATTGACTTCCAATATTGATATATACAGATCAAATGTGTTGCATATGTACAAAGACTGATGTATGTCCAGAGGATTCTCCCAACAAAAGGGAGAAGACTACGGTGAGACACTTATTGAAGAAATAGTTCCAGAACTTATGAAGACAACTAGAACAACCATTATTCATATATAGTATGATATGCAGGGGGAGCAATCCCCATATTTAAAAATTGAGTGGCAGTTGGTGCAATACATTAGTTGGGTCATGGAGACATGACTACAGTGACTATGATAGCGTTACCCCCATGAAAGAAGAAGAGCTATCCTCAGTATCAATTATTGAGCCACTCTCAGTTTCAGATGAAATTGTTGTCATGATAGAATAAGAGGATTTACTCTCAGATTTTAGCAGCCGAAGTGAGAATGAAGCAGTCATTCTCAGCCTCAGAGCAGCTGCAGGTGCAGAGCCCCAGATTCCAGAAGGAACAGTTGAAGAAAGAGTAGAGGACATACTCCCAGATAGTGAGACAGATAGTGCCTTGCAGAAAGCATATAGAGCTAGCACATGATTGTGCAGATTGAGTTGCAACTGAGCAAGTGTACCAGATTGGTACAATGTAATGAGAAAAATTGATTTGAAGATTGAAGATAGAAAGACTCATGTCTGCTAGTTGAAGAAGGATCTGTATGTGTTGAAGCAAGCTCCTAGAGCTTGATATTGAAGGATAGACAATTTTCTGACGAGCTTGGGCTTTACCAAGAGTAAAGCAGATTCTAACCTCTACTTCAAGGTTATGAACGATGAGACGGTGATGTTGTTGTTGTATGTGGATGACTTATTCTTAACTGGAGAAGAAATCTCATCACCGAATGTAAAAAGAAGCTCGCTTCAGAATTTGAGATGAAAGACCTTGTCCTAATGCATTATTTCTTAGGTCTTGAGGTATGACAGAGTCCAGAGAGAATCTTCCTTAACCAAGGGAAGTATGCAGTTGAAATCCTGAAGAGATTCAACATATTGGAGTGTAAGTCCATGAATACACCCATGGAAACAAAGCTGAAGCTATTGGTCGACACTTCGTCATAATTGATTGATGCCACACTATATAGACAGATCATTGGATCGTTGATGTACCTGATGAACACCAGACCATATATCTATTTTGTCGTGAACACCTTGAGTCAGTTTCTGGTAGAACCCAAACATGTTCACCTAGTTGCTGCAAAACATGTGATGAGGTACCTTAAGGGTACATTAGATTGTGGTCTCAACTATGATGGAGACCATGATTTCACACTGAGTGGATACACTGATTCAAATTGGGATGGAAGTGTCTCTGACAAGAAGATCACTTTAGGATGTTGTTTCAGTTTGGGATCAGCCATGATCTCATGGCAGAGTAGGAAGCAATCCAACATTTCTCTCAGTACAACAGAAGAAGAATAGATTGATGCATGTTTTGCCAGCTGCGAAGCTATATGGATTCGTAAGTTATTGACCGGTCTATTCGACCTAGAGATGGAAGCAACCACAATCCTATGTGACAACCAGAGCTGCATAAAGATGATAGATATTCATGTATCTCATGACAAGTCAAAGCACATAGAGATCCAATATCATTACATCCGTGACATGGTGCAGAGAGGATCCATAAAGCTCCAATATGTTAGCACAGATGAACAGGTTGTCGATGTGTTGACCAAGCCTCTATCTTGTGTAAAGTTTGAGCACTTTCGAGATAAGCTTGGTATAGTCCGAAAGGACCTCCCTCGAAAGGAGGAGTAGTATTGTGTTGAGATATGCGTAGTATTGTGCTTCCAACCTAATTGTTGTGACGTAAAGACAATCTAGTATTGAGTTGAGATATGCCTAGTACTGTGCTTCCATCTTAATTGCTGTGACGTAAAACCAGTCTAGTATTGTGTTGAGATATGCCTAGCACCGTGCTTCCATCTTAATTGTTGTGACGTAAAGCTAGTCTAGTACCGTTCTTCCATCTTAATTGTTGTGACATAAATCCAACCTAGTACGGAGCTTCCAACTTAATTGTTGTGACGTAAATCCAGTCTAGTAGTGTGATTCTAGCTTAATTGTTGTGACGTAAAGCTAGCCTAGTACTGAGCTTCCATCTTAATTGTTGTGACGTAAAGCCAGTCTAGTAGTGTGATTCTACCTTAATTGTTGTGGTGCTTTCCATCTTAATTGTTGTGTGGTGTGCCAACTTAATTATTGTGATGATGTGCCAGATTAAGTGTTGTGATGACATCCTCATGATGATGATGTGCCAGCCTCGTGTTGTGATGATGTGTTGCCAGCCTCATGCTATGATGCCAACCTTTGTGCTGTGATATTGCTACTTTTGATGTTGTATTAGCCTTGTGTTGTTATTGACGATGATGATGTATTAGTGTTATACTAATCCATGTTGATGCAGTTGATGATGATGATACAACTTCAGCTTCTTGCTGAAGATGATGATGATGATGCCACTTCAGCTCCTGAGTCCTTGCTGAATATGATGATGATGATATTATTTCATCTTTAATTATGAAGATGATGATGATGTTACCTTAACCTCATGCTGATGAGGATGATGATGCTAATCCAGCTCCATGTTGTGTTGATGATGCTCCAACCTCTATGTTGTGTTGATGATGCTCCAACCTCTGTGTTGTGTTGATGATGGAAAACAAAACTTCCGATGATTTATAGATACGCCAGTCAGTGTTCCAAGATGATATTGATGATGTTGTCCTCTCACCCACCTGATGTTGTTGATGATGTTGTCTTCTCTTTGCCTGATGCTATTGTAGAATACCCTTCTTGTTAAGGGGGAGTGTTGAAATAATGTAACTGCAAAGTGTATTCTAATTATTATTGTTGTATTATTCATTAGATCAATCCCCTATTGTGGATTGATCATGTCGGCTATTGTAAAAGACCAAATCCCCTTTTTTAGATTGGTCAAAACGTAATTGTAATAGGCAGAATAAGAAGTCGGCCCCAGAATATATTAAAGAGGCCCCAAAATATATTAAAGGTGGTTATAACCACCCAGATTGAGAAGTCGGCCCTGCCAGTGAAAAGACACCTCCACATGTGCCGGAGTTTTATAAATAAGGAGGCTAGTGCCTCGCTTAGACACACACACTTGTTCATTGAGGAGAAAGTTTCAGAGCTGTAGTTGGAGAAGAGAGAGAGAGAGAGAGAGAGAGAGAGAGAGAGAGAGAGAGAGGAACATTATTTGGAGAGGACTTTCTGTATTTGTTTGAGTTATCTCTTGGCATTGTATTGGCTATCTATAATAAGGAAGTTTTTCTGGGTTTTCTCCCCCATGAGGGTTTCCCAGGATAAATGATGTGTCTCTTGTGATTGTGTATTTCTCAGTGATCCTATCTTATGCTATTGTTATCTAGTGAAATGAAAAGAACTCTAATAATAGCTTAAACCTTAACATAAATAAGAGCAAGGGAAACACTTGAGGATGGTGTTACAAGTATTGAGGAAGCATCAACTTTATGCAAAGTTGAGCAAGTGCTCATTTTGTCAACGACAAATTCATTATTTGGGTCATATCATTTCCAAGGAAGGAATAGTTGTGGAATCGAAAAACACCAAAGCCATTGAGGAATGGACGACAAAAAGAAATGTTGCAGAGGTGATGTTATTTATGGGACTTGTAGGTTATTACAGAAGGGTTATTGAAGGTTTCTTAAATATTTCACATCTAATTACATCCTTGCAAAAGAAAGGTGTGTGATTTGAATGGACTCCAGATTGTGCCATGAGTTTTCAACACTTTAAATTTTTGTTGACAGGTGCACCAATTTTAAGAATTGTTGGTGCAGATGAAGACTTTGTTGTGTTCATGAATGCAAGAAAGGAAGGGCTTGGTGGAGTCCTTAGTCAGAATGGGCATGTTATATGCTATGAATCAAGAAAGTTAAAAGAGCCTGAAAGGCTCTATGATACTCATTTCTTAGAATTGTTAGCCATTGTGCATGCCTTGAAGATGTGGCAACACTATCTCATGGGTAAATAATTTGAGATGAGAACATACCATAGTGGTCTAAAGTATCTGTTTGGAAAACCAATTTTAAATTCCAGACAAAGAAGGTGGTTAGAATTCTTCAGTGAGTATGACTTTGATATAAAGCATATCAGAGGGAAAGAGAACAAGGTGGTTGACGCACTTAGTAGGAGGGTGCATGAGATGCATGCTACAACCATTATACAAACCGGATTTGTGTGATAGAATTTTAGAGGTTTCCAAATTAGATCAGCACTATGTGGACATAAAGGAAAATTTACAACAAGGTATGCTGCAACAAAAATTTGAAGGTTATGAGCTAAGAGAGGATGGGATCCTCATGTATAGGCACAACATCTATGTGCCAAATGATCAGGAGTTGAAAAGTTTTTTATTGTCATAGATGCATACAATTCCTTATGTTGGACGTGTATGCTACTAGAAGACAATTGTCGTGGTTAAAAAGCAATAAAATTGGCCAGGTATGAAAAAGGAGGTTTTTCATTTTATTGTTAGATGCCTTGAATGTTAAAAGGTCAAGGCTGAGCAAATACATCCAATTGGTTTGCTACAGCCTTTTCCCATTCCTGAGTGGAAGTGGGAAGTTGTTACCATGGATTTCATTACTAAGTTTCCTAGGACTGCTCATCAACATGATTCTATTATGGTAGTGGTGGACAAGCTTACTAAAGCTGCCCATTTTATTCCAGTGAAGTCAACGCACAAGGAAACCAACATCGTGGACATATACATGAGAGAATGTGCTAGGATGCATGGTGTACCTAAGAAAATTATGACCGAAAGAGATTCCAAGTTCACATCGAACTTTTCTAAAGGGATATTCAAAGTATTTGGACAAATATGAACTTTAGCTCAGCTTATCAACCTAAGATAAATGGACAAACAGAGAGAGTCAATCGGGTGATTGGAGATATGCTCAGGATGTATGTGATGGATAAACCATCAAAATGGGAAGAATACCTTCACTTGGTAGAGTTTACTTACAAAAATGGGTATCAATCATCTTTAAAGATGATCCCATTTAAATCACTTTATGGTGGAAAGTGAAACATGCCAACGAGTTGGGACAACCCATCAGACCGTGAAGTGGTGGGGTGATCTAGAATCAGATCCAGAAGCTTAACAGGGCTCACAAAGGCTCAAAAATGAAAGTGCTCAGAATTTTTCGAAACTAACGCCATTGCGTCCGTCTCATTCTCCCGATTCCGGCCATATATTTACTTTCTCAAACGGACGTTGTATTCGAGAGTTATCATACTCTGACCGTTTTCCCAAACATGAAAAAAGTCAACAGGTCCAGTCAAATGATGACATTAGCAGTGATGACATGGCAGAGACAAGTGGCAACAAGTGGCAGTCTAGCAGAAGGTGACTGGTCAGTGACAAAGATCCAACCAACAACTAACAAGTGGCATTTGTTTGGAAAATGGTTGGGTGCCACGTGGCACCATGGTATTGGTTAATGGTTGGTGGAAAAAGTGTTATGGAGCTCATGGAATTTGATCCCATGACCTCTTGGGTCAGCCCAAGACTTAGCCAAACTCCCTTACCAATGCGCCCTTGGTGGTACTTGTAATACCAAGCTCACTTTATTTTAAATAAAGTGCAATAAAGTGAAAAGGGGCAAAAAGGGGGGCTGGGGCTAAGCCCCAGCCCATGGTTTAACTCTTACACATGACCACAACCCAACAAAGATGGGCGCTCTCCTCATGGGCACGCCCAAAGGATAAGCTCAGCCCAAGGATCTTGGGAAAATCCCATGAGATCAGGGGGGCGCACTCCAAAAGGAGCTTAGCCCACTTAGTGCACCCTTTTTAAGACCCACATCACATGCACATGCACCCAGATCCAGGAGCTAGCACCCATATTAGGGGGCTTAGCCTGATATTTGCCAAAAAAAATGGGTTTTTTACATTGGAAAATGTTTTTTTCAGTGATTTTATCAGCAGATTTAATGGATTTTGGTCATTTTTGGGAGATTTTGGACTCTTTTTGAGCCCAGATTTTGGGAGGAAGTTGGGAAATGATAACCAACTTCAGATATAAAAACCAGGCCTGTTTGAGGCCATAAAGGACAATTAGAGCAGAGTTATGCTGAAGGGAAGCCAAGCCAAAGCCATTTTTATGCAGGGAAGCTGTCGAGGAGCAGACGCTTGCGGGCCATTTCTGGGAGCTCCGGTCATCCATTTTGCGTGCCGTTTCTTCTGTTGGGTTCTAGAGATATGGAAGAACATGACCAGATCAGTCTTGTAGCCTAATGGCACTACTGCAATGTACCTTTTTAGCTTTTGAACAGAAATAAAGAAGCCTCCCCCACTGAGACAAAGGCCCGGAGACGTAGGCAATTTTGTGCCAAACTCCGTTATCACTTCTCTTGTTATGGTTTACTGTTCTTATTGCTTCAGTTCATATCTGTATACTATTTTATGGCTGCTATGTTCCTTCATTAAATTCATCCTCTTTCATTCAGCTTCTTAAATGGTTAATTAACGCATGCAATTAAAAACTCAACCACAGTCATTAAAAGATCTTTCCAGATCAAGTGGTATCAGAGCTAGTTGACGTTTGGATTTGAGTTTTGCATGTTAACTAGGGGAAAGCTACAGTGTGGTGAAGATGAGCTTGTTGCAGAGAATCCATTAATTGGATTGAGAAAGAGAGCTTCTCACAGCGAGAAGATGGCATCAGAAGAAGGGCTTTCTCAGGATGAGAAAGAGTTCCAGAAAATTTTCCTTGCTATGTCGGAGATGGTGAAAGTTTTGTACGAGGATTACTTGGAACGAAAGAGACCAGTTTTGGGTGAATATTCAAAGGGAAAAAGTGAAGAGGAAGAGGATCATCCTCAGATTCCTCCTTCACCTCCATCATCAC
>ML810797.1:523130-535550 GCA_009831015.1 Picea engelmannii | reverse complement strand
TCCCAGCTCGGGGGTGACCCACTGTTGAGCTGATGAACAGTGTGGTCTATGGCTGGGAGGTTCGTGGAAGGCCTGCACTTGGTTGGTGATTTCTCCAGCTGATCAAAGATAAGTTTATCTGAATTATGTTTTAACACATTTGATCATGACTGCTCTGTTTATGTAACATGTTTTCCGCTGTGTAAATGAATTTATGACAATGCTATGGAATGATTAATTATAGCAGTACCCATATATTTTACTTTGAGTTGTTAAGTGTGTTTAATTTTGTTTAAATGCATTTGTTCCTTTTACATTCATGTAATGAATGATGATTGAGAGGTTGGGTGAACCTGGGTAGTGAAGGGTACACTACAGCAGGATTTACCTGGAAGTGTGCATTGAGCAGGTTTATGTGTGTGTGTGTGTGTGTATTGAGGCCAGAGAGCCTGTGTGATTATGAGGTTGGTGAGTCAACTTAAAAGGTCAGTGCACCTATCCATGTAAATGTAATCATTATCATTAATAATATAATATTGTTGTGCGCAGATAGATCAAACAAAAAGACTTGGGGGGGATAACTCCACCTAAAAAGGGAAAAGGAGGGAACTTAAGTCTTAGGGAATATTTTATTAATATTTATGGAAAAGTGTATGTTATGGATAATTAGTTTATCCTAAGTTCTCGAGGGAAGGGAACTGTTCACCAAGTGTCTTAAGCTACTTTTGAAGGTGACATGTGCCGATTTTAAGGCATGCAGTATATATTGTTGACCTTAGTGTATTTGGGGGGAGAGAACTCATTCTTTGGAAGAGAGTCATTCATTTCTCGTATGCAGAAGGGGTCAGACTATCTAGAAAATATGACTGTTACCTTATCTGTGGAGAAGATATTGTAAGGGATTTATTTTTTGTAACCATAGTTTTGCTTTCGAAAAGGTGGCTTGTCAGGCCCGTGAGCAGTCTCTCTAGGTGAGAGATTTGTTGTCGAAGATGTGAGTTGTCAGGCCCGCAAACATTCTCTCTAGGTGAGAGTTTTGTTGGGAATTGTTCTTAGGTGAGATGGGAATTAGTTGCAGGGCTTGGATACTTCCTGTCTGGCTTGTTGTTGGAATCTTGGAAGGGAAGTGGGCCAGCCGAGGGACTGTTGAGAAGAGAAGGTGCATACTTCCTTGGGTGTAACAGGTGCGTGGGGAATGAGAGACTGTAGGCTAGTTGTAGCAGTAAAACCTTGGACCGAGCAATTCTGTTGAGTATCAAACCTTAGCCTGGCATCAGGAACCCTTTTTCCTTGGTGGAGTTAAGCCCTAGCTCGGGGGTTACCTGTTGTTGAAATATTATGAGCAAAAAAATCTATGGTTGGGAGGAACGTCTGAGTTCTGTGCGTAGTTGGTGACTTTTCATAAAAGATAAGTGTTCTTTATGTGCTTGTCTCATTTAATGTGTGCTTAATTATGTATTATTAATATGGTTTTAATTATTTTATTTTGTTTCATATAAGTAATTATTGTTATTATGTTTAATCTTTCTTGCACACGTAAGCATGGTGCTTATAGCTAGTAATTGTAATGATGCATGAGTATTGGTAGCCGTTGATAGTCTTTCCTTTTAAGTCAACCTTATGATATTGGTCATGAGTCTCTGAGGCAAGGTTTGAATATCCGTGTGCGCAAGAAAGTATCCTATGTGCACAAGAGGATGGAATTCACTTGTGCATGCAGGGGAATAGACCCACACACAAGAAAAAATAGAATTGGCAAGTGACACCAGAATGGATTACGCGCGTAGTTGTTCTGTGTTACTTCCACTATTATAAGTTGTGTGATACAAATTAGCTTAATGATGAGTGCATTACCTCAAGTAATACTGCACATAACTATTTATAGAGTAGAATCTGCGCAGTGAATTTTGGAATAACATTGTTCCGTAGTAAGCTGGATGATATTACAAATTGGTATCAGAGTAGTTTGGTATCGGAGTGACATAAGTTTATATTGTGTGACATGGCCCATCCTGAGTGTTTGGGGACATTACATTGGCCGAGGATGTTACATTGTGCTATTAGAGTGACAAAATTTGAGATTCTGTGACGTGGCCCAGCCTGGGTGGCTGGTGACATTACATGTTTTCACTAAATATTCAATATGCATATGCCTTGGAGTTTTGTACATCAAATATTTACAAACCATTGATTTTCAACACACCACCGATAGGATATCCACATATGAAATATTCACTTTGGATTATACACACTACTATGCAGTATGGATATATATTGTTACATATGCATTAATTTACCAAAAAAAGCGTGTTGGTTGCATAATTGTTATAAGCATACCTCATTTTGGGACATTGTTCTTGAATTTCTTCTCTTGTATTTCTCATGACTTCTTTCCCTCCTGTAATTTCTCTATTTCATTTTCATGTAAAAGGAGTGCATCAAATGAAATAAATAGGAAATTAAAACCTTATGTCAAAATCACATGAAATATACAATATTAACAAAAAAAAAAAGAGAAGCAAATGAATAGTACACAGATAAAATTAGAAAAATGTACCTCTCCAATTCTTGTTCCATGTTCCTTTTTTTCCCCTATTTTATTTTTAAACAATGATATTGTTTCGATGGACTATACATTGAACAAGCCAAATAACAATGTAGATGGATGGTAGTGAGATGAAAACACAATGCAAATTGCCTATATCTTATTTTCTATGTGAGCATAATCTTTGCTATATTAGTTGTTTGTCATGTTCAACACAATTTCTTGATCCAACATAGATACAATAACTTTCTAAATATGTAACAAGGATATTAAAACATGAATTTTTTCAACAAGGAAATAAACATTATGAATATGTAAATATGTCTATATGTGTTCAAATGTCCACGTAATTCAACATGTCAATGTTTACTATGAATTACATGCATTTTAGATTGAAATTCCAAAACAATAGTCCATTGTTTATTTATATTGATGTTTTCACGCTTGTTCATAGTTCTAGAACATAGTTCTTTTAATGCTCTAATGACATTGTATCTTCCATGTTTTAGTTTATGTCATTCAGATGATGCTTAAGCTATGTATATAGCATGGAGCAACCGAGGGAAAAAAAACAACCTCAAAACAACATAGCTTATTTTTTATTTTGTTTATCTTTGATTCCTTTTTTATCTCTATAGTTTCTGGAATATCTCTTGACCAATTTAATCTACCCCTGAAAAAAATAAAAATAAAAAACTACTAAATTTATTTTTCATATATGATGTACATCGATAATATTTCATTCAACCATTTCATTAAGAAATACAACTGAAAAAAAGAAGACTGGTTTGATTAAACATTACACCAATGCCAATGCAAATTTGAATGAAACCAAGTAACCACACTATGCATGGAGCACACACTATCAAACAATAGGATGTGAAGTTGCTAAGTTTTATTTTTTTCATATATCAACTACCTTTCGAATAGGGGCAATCGTGAACAAAAACCATCGAGAAACTAACAGATAACCAACATATTTGCTTTACATTGCTTCTAGATCCCTATCATTTCCTTGTAAATCAAAGCAAACCAATGTGCCATAAATCAATGAGCTATCTTGAAAATTACGATGTTTGTAACAATTCCTCATGCAAAACTATTGGAAGTGAGGGGATGTGAAACTGTGACAGTGTAGAAAGAGGAGACATAGTAGTTCTCTGCATAAGATTTGAATATAGACCAAGTGCTAGATATACCAAGTATTGGATCTATGTGACATACACTTGTGTGGAAGTGCTAATTGCCAATTGCACAATGTTGGCCCTCGACTAAGTTTTGGGAGAACCTTGGTCGTGTTTGACCATTTTTGGGACTTCACTAGGCTGGTCGAAGACGGAGCGCCCAGGCAAAGCGAAGATCGCGGGATCTCGCCCTTTTTGCAGGCTTTTTGGGATTTTAGGGTTTATGTAACAAGTATGGGATGTCGTCCCATGGGTCTTATCCATGTTTAGGTCCTTTTTGTAATGTATAAATAAGTAGCTAGGTGATGTAAGAGTAGTTCGATCTATGTGATCGTAGTGATATTTGGCTTAGTGCATGGATGTGTTAAGGCTTGCAGAGATAAGTGCAAGTGTTTGGTAAGTGTTGTGTGCACAGACTGTGTGAGGCTTTGTGCTTTAACCTAACTCGGGGAAGGAGGATCTGGCTAGGTGTGCGTAGATCTCCTGTCCTATGTGGAGTTGGCTTTGTGGCATTGTGCATGTAAGAAGATTGAAGGAGACTAATAAAGAAGAGAAGAAGATTTGGTGGACGTAGCCCCACACTGGGGTGAACCACGTATATCCTGTTTTATTGTGCTTTGTGCAATGTGTTCATGGCATTTATGTTTCTCTTTGCTTAGTGCTGATTGATGAATGCATTTGATATAGTAGCTTAGTGTTTAATACTGTGTATGAATTCTAGATATGAGTTAATGTTCTATGCTAAGTGAATGAAAGTATTAGATCTTGGTTATTACCGCGCTGATCTAGATTAGGGTTTTAACCTACAACGTGAATAAGAGTTAAGGAATAATTAATGTTATTTGATAAGTGTTATGTTAAAGTATTGTGATCACATATTTGTGTCCCAGCTAGGTTGTAGACACTTGAGTCCTGCAACCCCCCCTGCCTCTACCTCAGGTGAGACTTCATCTTCTTTGCAGGTGTTGCCGAAAGGGTCGGTAGTTAGGGTTTTATTGGTGCGTTGTTGAAACATTGAACCCTGGGTCTTCCCCTATGCCAACAAATGGTTCTGTTGTTGGGAACTGAAACTGTGATTGCTGGGAATTGAAGAAAAGAGAAAGCTTTGTGCATATATCTGCTACTGTAGTGCGCAGTAATATACTTGACTTGTGAAGCTTTGTGCTAAGAAATAAAACTGGATCTGAAGAAAAGAGGTAAGATCTTAAATATCTGTGATCTGATAAAGATAAGATAAGTGGAAATTTTTTCTTCGAAAGAATGGATCTAGGTATGTTTGACAGATTTTTTCTGAAAGCTAGGGCACAACTGGGAGAAAGATTTGATCTGAATAAATTTGATAGAGCTAGTGAAAGATATGTTATCCCTATGCATAGAAAGAATTATTGGACTAACAAGTGGATGTAGGACCCTAGAAATAATTTTTGCAAGTTGCAGGGCCATCACTGTGCATAGTACAAGAAAGGTTGGGGATCATTTAAGAGAAAGAGAGGATTGACACGTTGTTATAGTTACAGAAGACTGGGACATCTTTCTAAGGAATGCCTTGGTAGAAGTCCTATTTGTCTTTGTTGTAAAGATATTGATCACGAGGTTTTGGATTTCCCTAGAATGATTGCTAAAGTTGAGAAGATGAACATGAATCAATAAAAATCTGAAGAAGGTCAAGAGACTAAGGATGTACTAGTGCACCAGAAAGAATTAGAGTCTATATTATTGCAGATGAAAGAAACCCTGAATGATCACAGAGACATCAATTTACCAGAGATATTAAAAGAGAAGGAGTGCATAGAAACAATAATAGGAGACTTCGTCATCGACTGTGTTCTAGATGAAGAAACACATGTGAACATTATGACAAAAAGAACTTGGGAAATTTTGGGAAGGCCTATGATGATTCCTTCATTAGGATGAATATGATTGTTTAAAGGAAAGATGATAACCCTATATGGAAGAATTACTCATGTACCTATGATAGACCATGGAGCATCGACTAAAGAAGAATTTGAGGTCATTAAGTTTGTTGAGAACAATGCTCCCTTTGCACTTTTTTGGGAAGGACCTGGATTGAGAAAGATCAGATTCGAAGGAAAGAAGAAGAGGAAGCCATAGAACAGAAAAGAAAGAATTAAGAGACTTCGTAGCTAAGAAAATAGAATGACTAAGAGAAGAAAAAGAGGACAAGTTGAAGAAACTGAGGGCCAGAAACCTAGCTGTCGAAGTTGAAAGAAAAAATGAAGGATTAAAGAATATATCCATGCAGGAGAGAAGAGCACCTACCCTAGAAACAACAAGAGAAGAAGTATTACCCTCAAACCCTGTGAAATACCCTCAGCAGTGCGAAGTCCCTTTACTAGGAAAAAATAAAAATAAGAATGGAAAGAGGAACCCAGAGACTCAGATCATAGAAGGCCATAAAGCTCAATAAGAAGAAAGAAAAGTTAGAAAAATTGCAAGAAGTTCTAGAGAGGACCTTGCAGAAAGAAGGCTTAAAACACTTGAACCTCGCCGGAATATCAGAACAACACAGAATGGCACTTCACCAAGGAGAAGCTATATGACTGTTGGAGGCATCCCGACCATTAGAACGATGCTCAAGAATGGATAGAACCATAGTTATTGCTGGAAAGACCACCATTGGACCATTGGGACCGCGCCATAACAGATGGAATCGTATTGATTGAGTCTTTTCGATCCGTTGGAGGAACTCGTTACGACATTGTTTATTTAATTCGTCGAATGCCTCATCGGGATACCTTTACAAATTGTGATTATCCAAGCTAACAAGAGAACTGATTGCTATCACATTGTTCTTTCGAGACCTTGCCACTCGGTTTGTTTACCTTGAGTGTTTCTTCACCTACCAGAGAATATTGATTACGAGTGTGCATGTCGAGCGACCTTAGCGCATAAGAGAAGTCCGTAGAAGAAATCTTGATTGACCTTATGGGTGAGAAGGTCATGTCCACAGGAATACAGGCCTCATCAATGGGAGGATTGCAAGCATCCCCCTCGATTGGACTTCGATCTGGGCCATCCCGAACTGCGACAGAGAAGAGAAGCAAGCATCGCGATGATTTAGCGAATGCAAAGCAGATCCCGTTGGTCTTGCTTGACTACATTCCACCTTTGGCTGGTGTGATTAGTCGTGACAATGTCCTGAGATATTTTGAGTATACCCTCATTACTGCGTACCTCCCGAAAGGGATATGCACAGTAGGACCGCAGTTAGGATTGATCCTAGCTCTTAAGATAAGCGACTTTAACTTGGGAGATAGGAAGAATTATGTGATGCTTGCACCGCATCACTACCTGATAAAAATGACTAGGAAGAAGTCAAAGATAGTTCCCCAGCCGTGGATCAAGGATATCGTGAGGTCAACAATCTTGAATGTCATGAAGATCCCACACTTCGGCAGACATCAGGAGGTTAATGCGTGCGTTAAACTCCTCCTGTCATGTTTCCATGGTGGGTATCACTATGGATCTGGTGTTGATCCACCTGATCACCAGAATAAGCATGCAAGGACCAGATCTGCACCAGTTCTACCCAGGAATACGTTAGATCGTTCCTTGGCACAGCGAATCAAGGAGGCGTATGGCGATGTGGAGAAAGGGAAGCGAGGCTAAAAGGTAGCCTCCATCCAAGATGGAACAGTGCACCTGGCTTGTCAGTTGATCAATGGTAATATCGTTAGGAAGAACAAAGAAATGAAAGTCACGGGGTTTGTTGTTGACCTCACAGGGAAGTGCATTGAAGGGATGTAGATGAACTGGGTGAGTTACCTCGTCAATGAGTTGGAGAAGGAATGTCGTTAAGCGCAGGAGAAAGGCTACGATTTCCACTTTATCTAGTTACTAATTCTCATAGTATTTTTCGCTTGGGAGATGCCAGAGGGAGCAACATTCCCTGAGGTGGAGCCATCAAAACCCCTAGCTGTGAGGTTCACCACCCTGTGGTATTCAAGTGACATGGAGAAGCAATGGCAGTCAAATGCGATGTTCCACACCTACTACTTGCAGCTGAAGAGGGCCATTGAATCCTTCCCTCGCATGACGTTGAATACACTCCATCGGTTCAGGGCACTTGCGAAGTTCCGCGCAGACCAACACTTCATATATATCACTACGCGCGGAGATGAAAACAAGGAGGAGTTGCATTCGTACTATAAATTTACTAAGGACAATATGGAGGAGATAACCAAGGAATGGCCTGTAGAATCCTTGTACTAGTAGAAGATACAAAGCTCTCTGACCCTAATATCATTGGAAGCCCATTAGTCACCCAGTTCGAACATGATGGACAAGGCATCGGTAAGAAGAAGAATAAAAAGGAGGAAGTGCAGGACATCGACAATGAGGACAAGGATAGCGCATCGGAGGAAACTGCACCTGGCTCAACTGGAGGAGGAGGAGGTGACGAAGTAAGCCAAGAGAAGGAAGGGGAAGACAACAAGCAGGAAAAGGGAGAAGTGACACTGTCGAAGGACCCCCTTATAGAGTCCGAGACTTCAAAGAAAAGGAAGGTTTCCCCAAAGAAACCCTCAGCAAGAAAGAAGTCACGAGCCAATAAGCCACAGTCGCAGAATGTGCTCACAGTGGATGATATTGACCTCATCATCGCAGTTGTAGCATACACTTTGTAGGATATCTTGTATCGAAACGAAGACAAATAGGAGACAATGTATGATAGAATGGAGGTGGAGCTGAAACGGGTACAAAAAGCCCTCTATTCGAGCCACGCAGTGTCTACTGCGCTGTCAGCATCAGAAGATGTAGAATTGGGAGATGAGCCCACCCAATTGCGAAGGATAACAAATGCTATAGAGGCTCACCTTAGATGAATACAGGAGGAAAAATAACAGGCCACAGAGGCCTTGAAGCAAGCAAAGGAGGAAGCCCTAGAGAAAATTCGGGTTGCACAATAAGAAAAAGATGACATGAGAGCGAAGTTTGAGGAGGATAGAGAGCAGATTCAGAGAGAAAAATACCAACTTCTCGCGGAGTGCCAGACTGTGGTCAAGGAGATAGTGGCTAGAGAACTTTGCTTCATGTCGGGCTTGGTTCCGATGGAAGAAGAAACAACTGAGAGACAAGTGGGGAAGCTCAATGAAGCAATTCAACAACTTCAAGCATGAGTAGCAGAATTAGAACTGCAAGCAGTGCGGAGCACTCCACAGGAAGTGCGAGATCAAAGGGAATAAACTACCAGGAGCACAGTAGAAATAATCAGAGCATTGGCCATAGAATGCAAGCAACTCAGTAATCGAAGTGTGCAGACCTATGAGCGCCTTGCAGAGGACCCAAAATTGAGAACATTGGAGGCACAGCTCTAGGAAGCGAAGCAACATGCATCGATAGTGCAAGCGTAGTTGAAGCTTCTTACAACAGTAGAGAAGATGAAGAGAGAACAGGAGTAGCACACAGTTCAACAGTAGGTCACCACCATCCAGAGAAGAGTGATGGAGGTGACACAATGACTCCAGTCGGTGCAGGACAAATCCTGCACCCTCTTTGAAGAGATCGAGGGACAAGGATCACAGTTGGAGTAGGTGGTCACAATGGTGGAACAATGCATGGAAGGGCCTGTCACTGAGCAAGTCATTCAGGAGTTCGCGGAGCAGGAGGCTCTGGTGAAGCATCAAGTCGAGGTAGATCAAGCTAAGCTTGAGGCGTTCGAAGTAGAGTTGCCCAGATCAGAGTGACTAGGGACGAGTCACAGGTGAGTGTTGGGGGCCTGTTGGCCCTTGACCAAGTTTTGGGAGAACCTTGGTCGTGTTTGACCATTTTTGGGACTTTGATAGGCTGGTCAAAGACAGAGTGCCCAGGCAAAGTGGAGATCGTGGGATCTTTCCCTTTTTGCGAGATTTCTAGGCTTTTAGGGTTTATGTAACGGTTATGGGATGTTGGCCCATGGGTCTTACCCATGTTTAGGCCCTTTTTGTAATGTATAAATAAGTATCCAGGAGATGTAAGAGTAGTTTGATCTATGTGATTGTAGTGATATTTGGCTTAGTGCATTGACGTGTTAAGGCTTTCAAAGATAAGTGCAAGTGTTTGGTAAGTGCCGTGTGCGTAGACTATGTGAGGCTTTGTTCTTTAACTTACTTGGGGAAGGAGGATCTAGAGAGGTGCGCACAGATCTCCTTTCCTATGCAGAGTTGGTTTTGTGGTACTGTGCATGTAAGAATATTGAAGGAGACTAATAAAGAAGAGAAGAAGAGTTGGTGGACGTAGCCCCACACTGGGGTGAACCACGTATATCCTATGTTATTGTGCTTTGTGCAATGTGTTCATGGTGTTTATGTTTCTCTTTTCTTAGTGCTGATTGATGAATGCATCTGATATAGTAGCTTAATGCTTAATACTGTGTATGAATTCTAGATCCGAGTTAATGTTCTATGCTAAGTGAATGAAAGTATTAGATCTTGTTTATTACTGCGTTGATCTAGATTTGGGTTTTAACCTGTGATGTGAATACGAGTTAAGGAATACTGAATGTTGTTTGCTAAGCGCTCTATTAAAGTATTGTGATTACAGATCTATGTCCCAGCTAGGTTGTAGACACTTGAGTCTTGCAACCCCCTTGCCTCTACCTCGGGTAAGACTTCATCTGCTTCGCAGGTGTTGCCGAAAGGGCCGATAGTTAGGGTTTTTTTGGTGCGTTGTTGAAGCGTTGAACCCTGGGTCTGCCTCTGTGCCAACACACAAGTGTCCAGGAAACCAAATATGTCAATGCCAAACCATAAGTGGCATGGATTCTAAGTGTAAGGGTTGAAAGTGTAGAATCCCTGCACAAGGATTGAAAATATGCCACTGAAGAGCATCCAAATATCATAATAGCAAAATATTTCACATAACCTGAAAAACAAAACACTAGGTATTGGAACTAAGGAAACAAAAAAAGTGTATCTCTATGGTTACTTGTATTCTGAAGGTTGTTCATGTGTTTGGAAAAGACACCTTAATAAATACTCATGATTCACTTGGTCTTGAATCAATCTGATCTCTCTGATTTATGTTGGGTATGTGTTATATTATTTGCATGAATTGCACTAGTGTCTGCTATGTTGCGTCGGGTGCACAAGGGGGTTTGAGGGGGGTGATATCCCCCCTACACAGGGTTTCGGGGGCAATGCCCCTGAGAATTGTTTTTCCTTGGGAAATATTTCTCATTTTTGCCTCATTTTTCGTGTCACCTCGATTTTCATGTCCATTGTTGGGCAGTTTTTCGGCACATGGTTTTTGCTGATGGATTTATATTTCTGGTTAAGGAATAGGGTGGTTGACTAATCCAGGTCATTTGGTTAGGTTTTTGGATGTCGCTGGCTCCTATATGTATATTTTATTGTAAACAATGTATCACTATTAATGAATATAAAATATGCTGGTTTTCCCAATTTGGGTTTCCAGGGGAAAAATCTCTGTGTAATATGTGTATTTTCCATTGTATCTTTTCTATTCTTTTACTGAAAATTTGTTTGTAGTAAATATTGTACAAGGTTAAAATCTACAATTTATATATGTTTCAAACAATTTGTGCTGGAATGCCTTTATGCCTATTTTTTTTTCACGTGTTGCAGATGCTTTTGTTGATCCCATATTGTGATGCCCTATAAGGGCATGTGCTTTGCAAATTGATCACCTAGCCTATTTTGATTCCTCATTTAGAGAATCTATGATTTCAACCTTTGCACTGATATTTCATATTTCTTATGGTATGACATTGTCATTCTTAGATGACTTGACACTTCTAGAGTCAACATAACTATACTTGGTCTATTTAAGACGATCTATTTTCAAGCCTTGTGTGGAGAACCCACACAAGTCATTCTCCCACATTGTTGCACTTCTCCACCTCTGCATTTTCAATAGTTATGCATCCCTTAATGTGAAAAGTGGCGTAATTTGCAAGATAGGTAATTTATTTATGCTAAACTGATTTTCTCCAATTTAGGAGGAAAGACCACACATCTAAAACCAACACGAAGAAAATGTGATACATATCTGTCGAATAATCAATGGTTTTTTATTATGGCTATTTCTATTTGAAAGATAGCCAATATATGTGTAAAATACCTTTTAGTGGATAGGAATCCTTCTCTTGGCCTTGGGGAAATCTTAGCTCTGTGATCTATTTATATTTGGATAATTTTCTAGTCAAAAGCGTTTTCACTTTGCCACTTTCAAGGTTGGATGGAAGGTTTTTATATTGCCATATCTTTTCTCTCTGCAAATCTATGCCTCTCGCATAGTAAACACTTGGTCTATTTTCAACACGTGTAGATAATTCATAGCAATTGGCCTTCTGCACTTGGGCAGTGCTTCAATAATAGTTATTGGAGACACTAAAAATAACACATCATTCACTTGGGAGCTATTCTATATCACTTCTCTTTTCTTACAAATCCAACAACATGAACATCTGACAAATGACTAGGATATCGTCCAAATTACATCACCTATCACAATATGTTGTGCGGAGGTACAAAACTGCACGACTATAACCAACATGAATTATCTACACAAGCATTGAAAATATATAGTGTAGGTTGTGCTAGCGATACTCCTTTTCTAACCGATGAGGTGCACAAGACATAGTTTCACCCAGTGCGGCCATATGTTCATAGAAAAATCCTCTAGACAACTTGGAAAATGATCGTCTTTCATAACTATACTCGCTTATACTGTAATCAACACTCCCGCCCCCCC
>ML810797.1:467416-523118 GCA_009831015.1 Picea engelmannii | reverse complement strand
AGATGGAATGCAATGCAATGCACCAACTAAAAAATCTCCATCACAATATGAAAATGCATCCAACCTAAAAACAACATTGCTCTACAACACATGCAGAATAATGCACTTCTCCCTAACTGTATACCCACACTATCTCCATAGCCTCAAGCAACTGCAAAATAAGAAGAAAACTACAAGCTGACAACAACACACCTTATTTTTTTTCACTTAACTTTGATTCTTTTTTTCCTAGAACCCCCAAATTAGAACTCCTGCAACTTGCAGCTCGCAACACTTGGAAATTCAGAATAACTCTGTCTTTCTAAACCATAACAGATGACCTGATAGATAAACACATCAAGCAACATAAAATATAAGTGAACAATACAACCTCAAAAAAACACACCTTCTCTCCTTATTTGCCTTTGACTATATTCAACCTACATAGTATCTGTAACATCCCCTAGTCGACTTGACTCGCTTCTGAAAAAACCAACAACAAAACAAAAATAGTTGCGTTATTCATAAAGAAAACTCTATCAAACAACAACCAAATAAACTAATTGTACTTGTCTAAAATACATATATTGATATGGAAACCAACTAGTTAAAATCAAGATAATAGATGCATATGACTTTTTACCCACTTTCGTAGATTTGTAGAAGCCCAAAATCCAGATGTCTTGTAAGTTTCCAACTGCAACACCTATAAATTTGGGAAGAACCTCTCCTTCCTAGATTATATCACACTATATCGTGATCAAAACCAAAGAATACATCAATTAATTAGAACAAAAGAGTTCAATTAAAAATCATTTTAATTTGTGAAAGCTATCGTAGAGAATCATGTGATATAATACACAAAAATCCCTTCAAAATTTATGAATCGTACTAAATTTAATGAGCAATCGAAAACAAACAATTTATATATATTTATTAAAATAATTCTATATGTTGTATAGCAAATATATATGCATATTGTTTGGCCTACGACTTTAAATGCCATCAATTTCCCACTCACATGGTAGGAAGCTTCAGAAACTGTGATGGTCATAGAACTTTGAGACTCGTACATGCACCCATTCCAACAATCCGCTAAAATTGCATAATTAAATTATCTATTCAATTCCCACCACCGACCCGAAAATAAGATGTTGGTTTGAAGACCAATCAAAACATGGTAAGAAAATTAGATCACTCCCAACAAAGTTAAACTTTGGAAAACAACACCCAATTTTTTATCAACACAAAAACAAAAACGTAGTCAACAAAAAACTGATTGCTATAGTCCGAGGCCTTTGGCAAGGAATGATAAATTTTCAAACTCAAGTTTATTCCAAATGTATTAAGAGTGATAAAATTTCAAACTCAGGGTTATTCCAAATGTATTAAGAAGAATATACTACTCACAATCATAATTGTATTGTGCAAATGGAAAAAGATATGGTGAACAATCATAAGTCATCAATGGCATACAATGCATTTTGTGATTACACTTACACTATTAATTGTGTATTATTTCCTTTTAAATACAAATATGGTCGTTGCCTCATTGAAAAAATACTTTCAAGTCATTTTGACATGGAACTAAATGCTTACATGGTGTTACAAGTTGATGTTATAATTTAACAAGGTGACTTATTTGAAAACAAAAAAATAAGATTAAACATGAACATCGATCATTCACTTTCTTTTGTACATATATATAATTAGTCCCTTCCAAATGAGGAAATATAGTGATTGATTTTTGGTCAAATTAATTTGATTTTGTAAGTATAATGGACATTTTCTATAATGTTTTTATAGGTTTTTTAATATTTTGAAAATATAAATTATTTTTTTAATATTTAATATTTAAAAAATCTATTTTATTATTGGTTTAAAATGATGAAGTGACAATTTACCGATATTTGGATGTGAAATTGTCAAAAAAAAATTAATAAATTTTATTTAAAAAAAATCTTAAATATTTCCATCTCTACACTTATTAGTCCCTGCCGAAGGGGTAGATGGACTATAACGATCGATAATTCGTTGACTTCATATTAATAAGTCCTTTGACTATAAATTTTCACATCATCTCTATTGTTCGAACTATAGAACTAAACATTATTTTTTATATAATAAAAAAACCCTTATATATGTCATCATCTCATTGGAGAATAGATTTGAAGTCTTATTGCCAGCTTCGATATTCCCAATGTTTTAAATGTTTAGATATCCAAAGTTTTGAGCATCGACACTCTTTTTTTTAATTTTTAATTTTTATTGAAATGTTTACATACTGAAAGTTTTGAGCATCGACGCACTTTCTTAATGTTTTTATTATTTCTATTTGTATTGAAATGTTTACATACCAAAAGTTTTAAGCATTGACGCTCTTTTTGAGGTACTTGAATAGGCCTGACAACTTAAATGTTTACATAGCGCGAGGCCCTTAAATAGGCATGACAACTTAAATGTTTACATAACGCGAGGCCCTTAAACAAGCCCGACAACCTTAAATGTTTACTTAAATAGGCATGTCACAGTACATTTTTCCTCGAATTTTTCCATACAATGTTGCAGTGAATTTGGACAATATTGTTGTCCACCACCACTCGCATAGCCATCATATGTTTCATACTTATTCTATGCTTGGAATGTAATTTAGTCATCATTGAATATACATATATTGTTTACTGGTTCACTTGTTGCTTCTTTTTCGCTGGTTCGTTGGTTGTTGCTTGTTGTTGTTTGGTTCAACTTTGCAAGGCTGAGGTCCTGTACCTACAGTTGGACCTGTTGGTGCTTGTTTTTTTCTTTTGTTTGCTTCAACTTTGCAAGGTTGGGGTCCTGCACCCGTAGTTGGAGTTGTTTTTTCACTTTGCAGGGTTCAATTCCTACACCCACAATTGGACCTGTGATTCTGTCGTTCATCCTTGTTGAGTAAGTTTCGATGCCATAGTTTCATTCATATTCGTTCTTTGTTGTTTACTATTTGCAGTTTGCAAGTAAGAATGTTTAAGTATTTCCACTCGCATGGTCATCATATGTTTCAGATTTCTTCTATGCTTGGAATGCAATTTAGTCATCATTGAAGATACATATATTGTTTACTGGTTCACTAGTTGTTGCTTGTTCGTTGGTTCTTCAGTTCGTCGATTGCTGCTTGTTTTTGTTTGGTTCAAATTTGCAAGGTTGAGGTCCTGCACCTGTAGTTGGACCTGTTAGTTCTTTCTCACTGGTTTGTTGCTTTGCTTTTGTTTTCTTCGACTTTTCAAGGTTGGGGTCCTGCACCGACAGTTGGAGTTGTTTTTTTCACTTTGCAGGGTTCAAGTCCTACACCCGCAATTAGACCTACGGTTTTGTCGTTCATCATTAACGAGTAAGTTTGAATACCATACTTTCATTCATATTCATTGTTTACTATTCGATGTTTGCATTTTGCAAGTAAGAATGTTTAAGCATTTATTCATCATTTTTATCCTGCAGACTTTCCATAGAGCTTGGCATATCTTTTTATCCTGCTCTTAAATTTTCCTTTGATTTTTTCCCGAGGCTCTGCACCATGTGCATGCCAATGTCATCTGCACAACTCCGACTGTCATTTTTTCTAGCATTGCAAATCCCAGTCCTTTGTCATATGTGACAAAGTGGAAATCTAGCGCCTGAATTCAATAAGGAATTCTTCAACCTTCGCATCTTTCCCTCGATGATATTCCCAGCTTGCCCGGGAATGATTACCTGCCTATCTCGTACAGGAACCAAACCCGTGTCTTTCGCATGAAAAATATGATGTCAAGCTTGTTTCCTTTGCAGGATGCTCTTGTAGAAGAAAACTGCAGGTAGGTGTATAAGGGCTAGGTATGGTGCAACGATGGCTAGGCTGCAACAAAATTGCACAAAATTGACATATCTTTCCCTCCTGCTCTTAAATTTTGTTCCAATTTTTTCTCCAGAAACTGAACCATACCTACATGCCTTTGCAAAATGTTCTTGTAGAAGAAAAAGATGTTGATATGGTGCTAGCAAGAGTAGTCTTATGTGGATTGCAAATTGCAATATTCAATCTCTATGCCACTTGGTGTGCAACATTACTAACATAATGAATGTTTTTCAAAGAATTACACCATTTACATATAAACAAAGCCATTATCATTCTAGGATACTTCAGTGTTGACATGCTACAAAATAGTGCCATAATAAAACAATTGGAAAACTACATGTACAATTACAATGTCCGCTTTCTTTTGGTTAAGATAAAACATGTACAAAATGCACTTATTGACCATATATGGTGAAATGTGCCCCTATCAAAATACAACCTCTTTATCTTATACACAGACTAGTCTGACCACAACACAATTTATCTTGTACTTGAATTATGAAATATACATCAAAGATATTACAAAATTATATTTCCATGTCTCAAAGCATATCTGGATACTTTGTTGAACAAAACCAAATCATTCATCTATGACCATCCAACTTCTTAATATTTTATGGCTTGTAATATATTTTGGCCAAGAAAAATTCTATAGAACCACAACCATGGATCAAGAAAAACAAAGGTTCATGCTTCTAACTCTCTTTTATTCTATTCATTTGACTCTCATTTACTGTATGTACATATTACTTGTTTTCCCTTACATACCAGCTTACATTCATGTTCATTGTATTTTGTGCGTTCCCACATTGAAACACAAAAAATAACTGGAGAAGACGAAGGACTCTTTACCACAAATGTAGAAGAGGAGATACAAAGGTGAATGCTTCTACTCTTATTTCATATTCCATTGTTTTGTATTTCATTTATTGTCTGTATATTTGTTCTACTGCTTTGCACCTAATTTATTGTATGTAGATACTACGTATCTTCCTACATAATAACTTATCTTCATGTCAATTGTATTCTCTGTGCTGCTACATTGAAATAAATAGAGTTGTATTTATTTTTTTACATGTCTTTCTACATACCAACTTACCTTCATGTCCATTGTATTTTTTGCATTGCTACATTGAAAGAAACAATTTAGTTGGACAAGAGGATGAAATCTTATATGCCACAGCAGAGGAAGATGAAGTACAATCTTAAAAAAGGTATACCAATTGTGATGGTAAATCAAACACACAAAACGAGTAGGTGGATAAAATATTGGACTAAAAAATGATGATTTGGCAACAATGGGCCTTTGTTGAGACTTCTTGCTTCTGAAAATTGCCATCCCCATTTCTATTTTCCCACTCTCTATTATCCCTTTTTTCCCCTCTTCTATACTTAACTAGATTCCCCTTTCTTTTTCCTGTCTACTTTTGCTTTCTGGTTGCTTTTCTTAGTCGTTTTTCCAAAAATATATAGGTGCATGGGTTGTTGGACTTACGGGTTCACATTTATACTCATGCTTCTATATCACGAGTCCAGTCGACGACTTTCTCATTCCATACTTAGCCACTTTTTTGATCATGGGTTCTTGGGCTGGTGGTCTCAAAATTGCGTCTCTAGCTTCAGGGGTTTCACGATACACAGATTGGCCACTGGACTCCCCCATCATGCCCTGTTCAGTGCTACACATTTTTGCAGTCAAAATTTCTGAGCCATACAATTTGACTGTCAGGTCCTCATGTTTCCTGAGTATCCTTTGACACCCTATTTCATATTCCATCTCCTTCGAGCTTGTATGTGACATTCAGAACAATTATGTACAATATACAATGCATATGATTGTCTATTTCTTTTGATGTTCATGTACACATGCTTGCATAAGAAAAAGTTGGATGAGTGACATGGGCATGAGCAGTCAATCATTGCAAACATCAACAGAACGACAAGGCCAAATGTAAAGATTCATACATTGTGGTCTTGATATGTTTACCAAACAAATATCCTAAGCTATTTATTCATCTATGCCATGATAAATATGTTGACGTCATCTGCAACACATACTTTACAGTTCACAAGATGTATCGACGAGCGCAAGTGAAACTCCCAACATAGTGCAAGTTTCACAGACTAAGAGATTTGGTTACAAAACTCTGACCTGCATACTTCATCCAAGTTATGCGTCTACTTGTACATTTATTCCAAAAAAAAAAGAAAACAAAAAAATAATGCAGACTACCATCCACATTACTTTTTCTGTTAAAAAATTGTCACCATGTCTAAACTTATAACACCCAATATACTGTTGATAAAAGTCTTGAACAACCGTCGAACTGAATAAGTGTTTGTTGGGGACATAATGGTCATGTATAACACCTACTTGGACAAGGAAAACAAAACTAGATGCATTGTGCGTGCTGACATGACATACAATGAAGCCATGATGATAGTCACAATGACTATCCCTACACAACTTGTCCAGAAACATGCAGAAAAGATATTGCCAGGTAATGGGATATCCATTACAAATTTTAATATATTTCTGAAAACAATATATAATCATGGTGATTGTGATCGGATTATATCGCTCAACGAAACAAGTATTGTGGAAAAAATTCCCGCGATTTGTTCAGAATATCATTTTGTGCTGGACACAATAATCAACCAACTTGCATAGAGCAATGACACTTACCCAATTAGAACCATTGGTGCAACTATCACACTCGTAAGAAAACTTGGCTCGCAACACATTCTCCATATAAAAGATGGAGAGTCAGACAACGAAAAGGCAATGGTACCATTCTCCATATCCAGTTTTGTCCTTTACTTTCACATGTTCATATATCTCAGTTATCTTACACAACTATTACACTATTCCATGTTGCATCTGCAATTGTTCGACACCTATTATAATTTTTTTTCCTCAATGGAACAACAATTGCATAAAGGGAAATTTCCACTTATGCTGTTAAAAAATATAACAAAGAAAAGAGATGTTAAAGAAATGATCTTTCGCACAACCCAAGCAACATTTGTAACAGAATTGTGAACAAACATAGTACAAGATCTCAAGAAAATAACTAGCTCGACAACTGTTGTGTGTATACATCTACAATTCTATCCACACTTTTCTCATAAAAATTGCCTTGACCAATTTTCCGCATCTTTTTTGTTGTATAGTTGTATATTATATTGTTCAATATATTAACTACTATGCTCACGTGCGCAGGTTGAGGGTGTTTTGGTTTTAGCGAATGCGTACTCGACCCCCTTCGATCCTGTATGTGCCAAATGAAACTCTCATGCTTCTGCCTCTACTTTCATAAATGATGGTACAATTGATTGTCTACGATGTAGTAAAAAATTCTCTTATATATATATACATTGCCTCAACGCTGCCATCTGAACCATCATTGTACATTGTACAATTAGAGAACCTTCGTTACAAGATGTGCTTCCTGGGTTAGCAGAATTTCCATATGAAGTATACCTACAGAAAAAGAAAAACAATGTCTACATGCTACGCAACTTTCAGATCCATAGATAATTTACATTAAATGAGGACAATGTCATACTGCATATCGACTTATCGATTTTTTTTTTTTCATATCAAGTGTTGGAAGGAAACAAAACAATCTCATGTGTATCTATCCATGCTACCTAATGAGGATATGAATAGATTTTTGTAGTGCCATGGAAAATTGAACTAGAAGTGCATAAGATTGTTCAGTCTAGGAATGAGAAGCATGAAGACAAACCTCATACAAAGTATCCAACCGTGAATAAATCAAACTCCATTAAGTTAAATGCTGACACTCTTTTCCAGAACTGGTAATGTTAGAACATTGTCAGGTCAACGCGATCTTGGTTCATTGTACTATCAGAAGAAAATGTTCATAGTGATCTTGCTTCATGGTAATATAGTAATCGGTAAATTTCTTGGTGCCCATTTGGGGATTTGGTTATAGATGGGATACAATTCCCAATCTCCGCTGGTTTTGTCCTGTCTTGTGTTTGACATACTTTTGTTCATGTGATTTCGTGTTGTAGTTCAAGGTTCTCATGGGCCTGGTTTATGGATTATGGCTGGATGATAGATTCATGATCTTAGCGGTTTTTCTATGATCTTAAAGAATATACAGTACCTACTTTTCCTTTTAATGTAAGCTTTGTGAAGAAAATGTAATATGTAGCTCATTTTAGCACTTTTACTTGATCAATGAAATTACCAAAATTCATCTTCAGAAATATTTTGAAATAAAATGATATATGTTATGTGAAGTCCAATGGAACTATGATATCAACCACAAAAAATTAAAATTAAAATTCGTCGTCGTTATACTTACAGTGAAGTTGACAGTACAATGATTTTACTTGAACATCCCAAAATTGATTTTCTTATAGTTGTTCGATGCTTCTCTTATGCAAACACATCCTAGAAAGTATAAGCATGACTCACTTTCTCTATTCCTTGATTGAAGAGCCTATTCACCTGTTTAATGCACTTCATAGTTACTGTTAAGACCATAAATGGGGCTTTGTTAACACCAATTCTTGCTTCCGAAAATTTCCCTCGCCTTTATTTTTTCCCTCTTCTTTCCCTTTCTGGTTACTTAGACATTTTTTGGAAAATGTCTAGGTGTGCGGGTTGGCAGATTCACGTGTTCAGATTTCCATTGATTCTTTTATATCACGAGTCTGACCGACCACTTCCCCGTTCCATATTCAACAAATTTTTGGATCACGGGTTCCCAGGTAGGCAGGCTCAACATTGCATTTCCATTATTTCGCCACCTACAAACAACACCCAGACTTCCTTCATTTACAAATTGACAACCAAAATCCCCTTTCTTTTTCTCCTTTACTTTCCCTTTCTAGTTACTTAGTCATTTTTTAGAATATGTCTCATGCTTTTATATCACGATTCCGACCAACCGCTTCCCCATTTCATACCTGGCCACTATTTCCATCATCGGTTCCCGACCAGGCTTGCTCAACATTACGCTTCCATTGTTTCGTGACCTACAAACAACACCCGAAGTTCCACGATATACAAATTGACCACCAAAGTTCGTCATCATGCCCTATTTTGTGTTACACATTTTGCAGTCAAAATTTTAGAGACATACAATTTGACCATCGAGCACTCACGTCTCCTGAGTACAACTTGTGACCCTGTTTTGAAGCCCGACTGGCTGCTTTCCATACTTAGCCATTTCTTGGAATCTCTTTCGCGGGTTGGCAGGTTCATGAAATGTCTAATGCTTAATCTCTCTTCGCCATTCCCTCTGCCTTCACACTTCTTTCTAGATATGCAATTATTAAGATTTAATGCTAATATCTCACCCTGTAGGAACCATTAATATTGTCATTAATGTCCGAAAGGCTGGAGGAGATCTGTCATTAATACGAATTAAACCAATATTTGCGGAGGGTTGTATTATCCCTTCTGAGTGTTCATTTCAAGCATCATGGAATCTCTTTCGAGCATCGTCCAGTTGATGTCTTCCCGAAATCTCCAATCCTTAATCTCTCTTCGTCGTCACTGCCACCTTTGCACTTTTTTATAAGTATGAAATTAGTAAGATTTAATGGTAACAACTCATTATGCAGGAACCGTAGAAATTTTCATTGATCATTGAAAGGCTTGAGGAGATCTCCCATTGATATGCATTAAACCAAGATTTGTGGAGGGTTATATTCTCCCTTCCAAATGTTCATTTCAATCATCATCTGGAGAAAACAAACATTCTCGTTAACTTATGGCAGCAATTCAACAATAGTTCTGTCTAGATACAGTAAAAACCTTCGGGCATGATGACCATAACTTCCAGTGGTCCAGGGCATATTCTTACTACTCATCTCCTTCCACCCAGAAGCAAAGAAGGAGATCATCCCTTGGTGCGTCGAGAGATATATTTCAACCCAAATAATTCCAAGGAAGCCCCCCTTGCTCAGACAACCCACCCCCTGTGTTGACGACCGATGTAGAGGTTCATGCTGTCGATTTCGAGCTAGAAGAAGATGATCTGATGGACGATGATACGACGACAGATGATGCAGGAAATGCAGACATTGTTCCCACTCTTACGCCCAAATTGAAATCCACCATAACGGGGGGCACTTCCCGACTCGACGATGGTGGCCCTGACAAGACCAAAACAAGGGTTTTAGAAAAGAAACTGACGTTGAATGCAATAGACACTTTGCAGCTCAAGAGTTTGAGTCTCTCAGCTCGGATGGAGGTCCTCACCATTAGAGATGTATCCTTTCCTTTCATTTTTAGGGTTTTGGATTGGGTTTGGATTTGTCCCTGGTGCAGCCTGTGTCCTTGAAGTCTTTGAATGTAAGGATATGGTCTCTTGGTGTGCCCAGAGATATATTTCAAGCCAAAGAATTATTCAATTGCGGGACCACTCTTTTATTCTTTGGATATATAATTAACATCTTAGGGGGTGAGGACTAGAACTCCTAGTGCTGCAAGGAATATTCCTACTACTCATTCCCTTCCACCCAGAACGAAGTAATTTGGACCTCTGGAATTGCTCATGCAGCTTGTGTCCCTGAAGTCTTTTCCTATAAGTAGGGGGTCTCTTTGTCCCCTTCTGCCCATAACGAAGTAATTTGGACCTCTCGAATTGTTTGTGCAGGCTGTGTCCCTGAAGTATTTGACTGTAAGGAGGTGGTCTCTTTGTGTGTCCTCACTTTTAGTTTCGGGCTCTTCCTCTTTCCCTACAACATTTTTTCTCTTCTTCCTCATGGGAATATTTTGAGAACTATCAATTTTACCGCGATTAGGGTTCTTATATCCTCCCGCGTTTGAAGAATTATGGGTTGCTTTCTTACTGGGGTGAGCCATTGGAGCGATACTGTGGTATGTCATACTCTTAGAAATGGTTTTTGGGGATTGGACACTCTTCTCACCAGGGCCTTTTCCTTGTTATTTGTACAATTCAGTGGTGCTTTGAAATCTCTCTAGGTCGCCAGCGTCAGGAGAAGGAGTGTTGTTGACCTGTTTCAAGCCAAAGAATTATTCCACTGCGGAACCATTCTCTTGTTTCTTTGTCACCTTAGGTCTTCCGCAAGATATTGAGATTGTGGAAGCCAACATTGACCTTTAGAGGAGAAGACTGCAAGGAGACCCTAAAAAAGCATGATAATCAGTTTTGTATGCATGTTCAAGAGCTTGTCGATGGCTCCTTCATGTTGTCGCACTAGATGAACAACACAAAATTGTATGCATGCTTCTTTTTTTTTCTAACTAATGTACCTGTATTTATGATAAATATGTTCAATGCTTCAGTGAAAAGACCTTAGTCCAATGTCTATGGATAAATATATATTGCCCACTATTTTTTTTTATAGATTTACTATTAAAAAAAATTCCTTGGAATCTTCGTTGGTGCTTCTTTGCTGGATTTAACACCTCTTCTCGTTTGTATGGTTTGATAGTCTTGTAATTCTTAAATATTGTATTGAATCAAGTAATTTGATCTAATATGGATCATTGAACAATTATATAACAATGCGTTGTGTCGATCACATGAGGCTTCTATGGAAACATAAATGAATTTCAGACAGTTTCAAACCAACATTCAATTCTATTCGTAATGCAGATAAAACATAATAACATTAATTCACGATGCGGGAGTTGGGGCCCTATCCAAGAAGTTTCGTTTTCATCTCAACCTTGCTGAGAAAATGATCTCTTATTTCCCTTTCGCTTCCTTGATTCCTTTACTCCAAAAGGAAACATTTTATTAGTTGTCCATCCCATGGCCTCTATTTGAGCACTTTTACTTTATTAATGAAATTACCAAATTTCTTCTTCACAAATATTTTGAAAAAAAAATTGATATATGGTAGCTGAAGTCAAATGGGGCTATGAAATCAACCACAATATTAAAATTCAAGTTCGTCATTGTGATACTTACGATCAAGTTGACAGTATAGTAATTTTATTTCTAGATATGCAATTATTAAGCTTCAATGCTAACAACTCATCATTCATGAAGTTTAATACTTAAAATAATATTTCAAGGCATTAAACAATGTATCAAGAACACAATTACTCGCACAAGTTGCAATAAAAACAAATATTTAGCAAATCATTTTCTCACACCCTTTTTAATGGTACAAGAACAATAGAAAACGAGCAAGTGAATAAAATATTGGACTAGAAAATGATGATTTTCCAACAATGGGGCTTCTTTGAGACAATTTCCCTCTTACGAAAATTTCCCTCCGCTTTTCTATTTTTCCACTCTCTTTTATCCCCTGCTTTTCCCTCTTCTATAGTTAACCAAATTCCCCTTTCTTTTCCCCCTCTACTTTCTCTTTTTGGTTACTTAGTTGTTTTTCCGAAAATGTCTAACTCTGCGGGTTGGCAGACTCACGGGTTCACATTTGCACTAATGCTTTTATATCACAATTTCGACTGACCGCTTCCCCATTCCATACCTAGCCACTTTTTCGATCGCAGATTCTTGGGCAGGAAGGCTCTAGATTACACTTCCATTGTTCTGTGACCTACAAACAACACCCAAACTTCTGTGATATACAAATTGACTTATGGACTCCCACATCATCCAGTCTTCCATGTTACACATTTCACACTCAAAAGTTCCGAGACATACAATTTGACCATCGGGGCCTCACGTTTCTTGGGGAACCCTTTTCATCCTATTTTGAATCCCGTTCGACCACTTTCCATACTTGGCCATTTCTTGGAATCTCTTTCGTGGATCGTCGGGTTGGCGGGTTCACGAAATCTCCCATTCCTAGTTGTTGTTTCAGGTTCCCACCACCTTCACACTTATTTCCAAGTATGCAATAACTGAGGTTTAATGCTAACAAATCATCATGCAACAACCATAAAGATTCTCATTAATGAGAAAAATACTCGAGTAGACAGTCACACTCACTATCTCTATACAACTTGTCCAGAAACATGCAGAAAAGATCTTGCCAGGTAATGGGGTATCTATTACAAATTTCAATATATTAGCCCTTCTTTTCCCTCTTCTATACTTAACCAAATTCCCATTTATTTTCCCCCTCTACTTTCTCTTTCTCGTTAGTTAGTTGTTTTTTCCGAAAATGTCTAACTGCGCGGATTGGCGGACTCACGGGTTCACATTTTCACTCATGTTTTTATATCGCGACTCCGACCGATCGCTTCCCCATTCCATACCTAGCCAATTTTTTGATCATGGATTCTCGGACAGGCGGACTCTAGATTGCACTTCCATTGTTCTTTGACCTACAAACATCACCCATACTTCTGCGATATACAAATTGATTATCGGACTCCCACATCATCCCCTCTTGCATGTTACACATTTTTCACTCAAAAGTTCTGAGACATACAATTTGACTGTCGGGACCTCATGTCTCCTGGGGAACCCTTGTCACCCTATTCTGAAGCTCGTCTGTCCGCTTTCCATACTTGTCCATTTCGTCGAATCTCTTTCAAGGTTCGTCGGGTTGGTGGGTTCATGAAATCTCCAATTCCTAATCGTTGTTTCCTGTGCTCGCCACCTTCGCACTTCTTTCCAAGTATGCAATAAATGAGGTTTAATGCTAACAACTCACCATGCAACAACCGTAAAGATTATCATTAATGAGTAAAATCCTCGAGGAGACAGTCACACTAACTATCCCTACACAACTTGTCCATAAACATGAAAAAAATATCTTGCTAGGTAATGGGATATCTATTACAAATTTCAATATATTAGCGAAAACAAGTTCGACCGACCGTTTCCCTATTCCTTAGTTAGCCACTTTTTTGATTGCGGGTTCTCGGACAGGCGGGATCAATATTTCTCTTCCATTATTCCATGACCTGCAAACAACACCCAGAATTCCACAATATACAAATTGATCGTTGGACTTTCCCATCATGCCCTCTTCCATTTTACACGTTTTGCACTCAAAATTTCCAAGACATACAATTTGACCGTCGGGCCCTCACCTCTCTTGAGTATCCCTTGTAACCCTATTTTGAAGCTCGTCTGATTGCTTTTCATATTTATCCATTCCTTAATTTCTCTTCCCCATCCCTTCCACCTTCACACGTGTTTCTAAATATGCAATTAGTAAGCTTTAATGCTAACAACTCATTATGCAGGAACCATAAATATTGTCATTGATGAGCGAAAGGCTCAAGGAGATCTCCCATTAATACACATTAAACCAATATTTGTGGAGGGTTATATTATCCCTTCCGAGTGTTCATTTCAAACATCATGGAATGTCTTTCGTGGGTCATTGGGTTGGCAGGTTCATGAAACCTCCAATCCTTAATTTCTCTTCGTCGTTCCCACCACCTTCACACTTCTAAGTATGCAATTAGTAATATTTAATGCTAACAACTAGTCATGCAACAACCATAGAGATTGTCATTAATGACCAAAAGGCTCGAGGAGATCTCCCATTCACAAGCATTGGACCAACATTTGTGGAGGGTTATATTATCCTCTCCAACTGTTCATTTCAAGCATCGTCTGGACAAAACAGATGTTCTCGTAAACTTATGGCACTAGCTCGACAACAGTTCTATGGAGATATAGTGAACATCTTCTGGCGTGAGGACCAGAAATTCCAGTGGTCCAGGGCATACTCTTACTACTCATCCCCTTCCGCCCAAAACGAAGTAATTTGGACTTCTGGAATTGCTCGTGCAGGTTGTGTCCTTGAAGTTTTTGACTGTAAGGAGGTGGTTTCTTGGTGCGTCGAGAGATATATATCAGGCCAAAGAATTATTCCACTGCGAGACCAATCTCCTGTTTATTTTTCACCTCAGGTATTCCGCAAGATGTTAATATTGTCGGAACCAACATTGACCTTCAGAGGAGAAGACTGCAAGCAGTTCCTAAAAAGGCATGATAGCGGGTTGGACCTCTTGCCCGATTTCCTGGAAGACCCGATGATAGTTCCTGAAGATATCACAACCTTGCAGGTTAGTTCATTTAGAAATCCATTCTGGGAAATTGCCTGGTTGTTTACAAGAATAATGGGACAAGAATCCACAACAAGTATTTCCCACATGATTATTTATATTTTTTATTTCAAAGTCAAGGAACAAGCCATTTTTGATTGGGGGAAGCTAATTTCCATTGAAATCTGTTCCCAATTGTCATGATTCAAAGAGGAGAATAAATTTTATATGTCATCCTACTTGGTTTTCGCGATAGCACATTACTGTCCGTTTCCAAAACTGTCTGTGTCCAAGAAGGTAAACTGTGAATTCGACCCAGTAACCTTCTGGTACCAGGACTTGTGGATGCACAAGGCCTCCCATTGTTTTTATGAGGTTTTTAATGACTTTGTCTCAGTTTTCAAATATTTAATGTTAGGAAAGGATGCTCCCCGCATGTTTGGCCACACAATCAAGTTTTTGGACAGGAAGGGGACACTTGAACAAATGGAGAATTACAGTGTGATAATGATTTTTGGCTCCAATGAAAATCCTACTTTCCTTCCATGTCACATTACGGAAATAATGTTTGTTACATAAATAACAAGGCAATACAATTACGGGTTGCATTTATTCCATGAGAAGAGAAAAAAACAATTCATTCCTTTGCCTTGGAAAGTCGGGGACTTCGTGTTCAAGAACGTCAAAAAAATTGACGAATTCACAGGACATTTCAACAACTTGAACCTAAGATATGTTGAAAGGATAAGAGGGTTCGACCCTAATGGGATTTTTTTTAGAACATTTACTAGCAGTTGGCTTCAAAAATTATTTTATCTAGACACGCCTGAACGAATATAGAGACAATGAAGACAACACTCATTCTTCTGACGCTGACAACCTAGAGACATTACAAAGCACCACTGAATTGTACAAACAACATGGAAGATGCCCCGGTTAGAAGAGTGTTCAATCCTCGGCTACCACTCCCAAGAGTACGACATCCCGGAGCATCGCTCTAATGACCCACCCTAGTAAGAACTAAACTCAGAATTCTTCAAACGAAGGAGGAGATAAGAACCCTCGTTGTGGTAAAATTGATAGTTGTCACAAGCTTCCCGTGAGGAAAAAGAGAAAAAACGTTGTAGGGAAAGCAAAAGAGCTCGAAATTGAAAGTGAATACATGGAAATTGAGACTGATCTGTATAGAGTATTCCTCAACGTTGATCAGCCCAGGGACGCGATCCACCATAGTCCCCCAATGGAAATAGATGAGACTGAAATTTTTGATGAAGATGAATCCTTTGTATTCCATAATGTTTTTTTTGACAATGAGTCTAAAAAATTAATTATTAAAAAGAAAGATGTAAGAATTAAGAAAGGGAAATCTCGTTCAAAGATTAACCTTAGGAACATGTGGCCATCCCAAATCTCCTGACTTCACTGAGAAACTAGAGATTCTCTTGATGATTCCATTGGAGGCATTGAGTTCGAGAATGCCAGACTGAAGGACTGAATCAAGGAATTGGAGGAAGCTTTGATTCCTAACCCATTGCTTGCCTATCCTTTAGCAATAACCATGCCTGCCACCCCTGCAACCAAGTTAAAAGGATCCTCCATCCTCTTTGCATCGTGTAGAGACTATGTGGACAAGAATATCAAGAAAAGAATGGAGCTGATTACTCAGGCCTGGGAAACATCACAAAGTATGGCTTCCCTTGGAACGAGGGCACATGCTTTGCACGAAAATTTGCACGCAGATTTAAAAAATGAAGAATGTTTCTATATAGAGACGGTCATGCCTTTTGGCATCCATGTCGGAAACATGACAGATATGAGAAGAAGACAAGAAGATCTCCCCTCCCCAAACTAGATCACTCAATTAAATGCATGCTGGAAAGAGACAGTGAAGAACCTGCATCTCATTGTCCAATCATGTGAACAAGCCATATCAAAGAAAGAAGAATTATTCAGAAAGCTAACCGAAATAGACTTAGCCGGAAGAACCAACGAGGTCCAAGACCCCAAATTAATCGTCAACCCATTGCCCTTAACCAAGCAATCCTTTGATGAACAATTTGATAATTTTAAGGGGTTGTCTTTAGAAAAGTTTTACAACATCCTTCAATATGGTGAAGATGACATGGACAACTGGCTAGTTGACTATTCGGTACAAAATGAAGAAATTGATCAGGCTCTGCGTAATCTTTCTATTGATCTAAGAGAATTAGAAAATGAGTTTTTCAACATAAAAATCCAGGATGAGATCAATGTGGCTCCCATGAGAGGCTACATTGAAGAATGGCTCCAAAGGGTAATCAACAAGCTCACCGACGAAGGGAAACATGTAGTTGGCATGATTCCAGTAGTTGTTGATGCCAAAAATAAAAAGGTATCTGCAAGCAAATAACAAAGAGGGAGATATATACCATGATTGTAGGTCTATACTAATCACATCTTGCTTTGTTTATCAATCCATCTATTCCACCTCTTTAAATAAAAATGTCTAACCAAGGATTGATAACTTCCAATTTCTTCTTTTTAGGTCTTGCTCTCTATCGTTGCCCACTTCTTCTTTCTATAGTCCAATTTCTCGTACTTATTTCTTTTATGGTCCGTGGGAGCCCCAATCCCAGTCTATATGACAAACACATTTAAATTTCTAGAAATATGTAACAAACAATGTTATTTTTTGATATATTTCAAAGAAAAATACTATTTTCGAAATGAAAAACTCGTTCTCTTTATGCATGTTGTTCATCTACTTTTATTTTTATGTGCTCAATTTTTTTTTATCTTCAACTATGATGAATGCCAATGGATTTTATTTATTTAATTTGAATGTTTAATGTGTGTCATTCCTGGTCCTATTTTCCAAAAACCTTTATTTCAAAAAAACAAAACAAAACATTTTCTATTGTTTTGTATTGCTTTAAGTCATTGCAACATATATTCTCTAAGTCTCACATTTGAACTATACATGCCCAATGAAAAAATTATAGAGGAGTACCACATCTATAAGAACACAGTAGAATTCAAAAACAAATATTTTTGTTTATTTGCCACCGCATATAACTTTATTTATCCTAACACATATAGAGACACACAGCCGAGATGATCTATTTAAAGAAGTGACTTTGCAAATTGTACTTAACTCTAACCAGTTGGAAGTATACATAAATCATTATGAATAAATTTCATAAATACATTGAAGAGATAAAACACGCAAGGTAGGAACAAAAATTTCAAACATGGCAAGTCAGACTCTGTCTGGTGTACTATTGGTAAAAATAAAAGTAAGATGGATTATGCAAAACATAATATAATTATAATGAAAATACTTTCAAAAACTAAATGGTTTCAATGCCACAATTGCTCTACGATCCACGTGTCATTTCTGCATTGATACCACATGTACTTCATGCTGCTTGCCACATGTCCGCTGCAGTTTCCATTTGCCTCCACTACTTATTCCCCCATCCATGTGCATTTATTCTCATTCCAACCCGGTAAGGAATACGCTGCCATGCAACACTTGTTTAATACTAGGACTTCATTTGTTTACACTTATTCAATACATGAATTTACATTTTGTATGGAATGAGTTTAAACTTTAAATATCTAATATTTAATTGGTAAAAGATGTGAAAAGACCACTAAATTAAAAAAAAATCCAACAAACACTTAATTAAGTCCTTCAGAGATTAAATGCGATAAGCTCTGTCACGTGTCACGTCATGTTAGTTGTGGTGTTTGCTATAGTGGCTCTCATAAACACCAATGTCTTAATTCCTTCATAGCTTATTTTCTCTAGGTTATAGGTCCCTGACCCTCACCAAGTCTTAATCCTATTTTCTCTTGGTTATAGGTTAAACAAGGCAAAAATCATTCAAGTGAGCTCTCTCATAGAGTTGAAGCACAACACATGCTATTCCCATGTCCATGGTTTCTTTTGACCTTTGAGGGCTTGGATCACGAATATTCGAACCATTCCTTCTCAATGTTCCTCAACAAGTGGTATACATCAAATGGTATATTTACCATTTATCATGTCTTTAATTGTTACTTGTTAAGAAATTGAAAATGTTGTGAATGTAAGGAGAAGCTACCCCACATGTTAGAAGCATGATGATGAAAAGTGCAGCGGCCAAGTTTGAATTAAGGATTTGAGTCTCCACTTCACGTTTAGATTTAGGATTTTGTGTAAACCTACTTTTGATTAAGTGACAAGGTTGCTTATTCTTCTTCTCTAACAATGTCAAAAAATTTGGGTGAGATATTTTCCATCTAAATGAAAGGAACAACAAGATGGCAGGAAGAAGGGGGTAATTATGGAGAATGGTACTGCAAATCAATATTTTCTTTAAAATTCAGAATATAATATTTTCTTTAAAATGAAAATAACAACTTAAAAGGATAAATTTTTTGGTTGCAAGGTGATATTTAATTTTTTTGAAATTAAAAGTTTAAAATAAAAATAACAGCATGAATTTTCTGGTTGTAAGGTGATATTTAAAAGTTTTGAAACAATAAAAATCAAATCCATTGCTAGGTTATTCTTCATTTTGCATATTTTTTTTTGTATTTATTGGAGTAACAAAATAGTCCAAATATATGGTCCATTTATTAGTTCTCTACGAAGCCAAATAAGATTTCATATTTCATTTTTATTAATAAGTATTATAGCAGCGACAAAGAAATGTGGAATTTAAGGGATTTTATTTCAAATGTGTAAGTGTAAATAGTAGAAGAAACACCAAAGGTCGTAGATTCCAGTTGTGACCACATTACAATCTTTCCAGTAGGGGAGGGTAGATAAGATAGAGATAGATTGATTGCATTTGATGCATTATTTTTTAATTTAAATTGAATTGGTATGGATTGCAATAAAGCAGATACCTTTTCTAATAAGGACTGGTCATTACTGTGTAGTGATTCAAATTTCTTGTTCATTATGTCCTTACTTGGAAACTTGAGTTTAGGAAATGGAACGAAAGGTCTTGGGAGGTCTTAGGTCTTGGGCATGTGGGTAAAAGGATTTCGAATCAAATTTCAAACTTTCTTTTTTTAGGTTAGGTGGAGGAGTTTTTAATATTTAGTGACTTTTAAAAGAAGTCAGAAGTGTTTTTGGGCTAATTCCATATAAAAGTCCGAAATTTTTTTTTGGGCTAATTCCATTGTTAAAGTAGTGATCTAAACATTGTAAGACTTGTACATTGTTAAAAACTAAGTTTGTAAAGTGGGTCGATAAGGTCTTCATTGAAGATTTATAATTCAAAATGTTTCCCAAGAAGTCTTATGTGAAGAGTTAAAACTCATATTTGGTGACTTTAGGAAATACACTGGGAATGTATTAAGAGAAAATAGCCCGAGAATGTATTAAGAGAACTGTGAAGAATTAAAACTCATACTTCATGACTTTAGGCAATAGTCTGAGAATGTATTAAGAGCATATTTAAAATAACAATGTGATGAAATGGGTTGAGAGGGTAGTTTGTGAAGCGTTGTATTAAGAGTATATTTAAAATAGCAATGTGACGAAGCAATGTGATGAAATGGGTTGAGAGGGTAGTTTGTGAAGTGCAAGGGCCTTGAAGTTTACATAACTTTGGAAGCTTATAACTTCTTCATATAGACTCGAAACAAAGAATCAACTTGGGTTTGGGCAAGGGCCTTGAAGTTTATATAACTTTTGAAGCTTAAAACTTCTTCATATAGACTACAAACAAAGAATCATTTTTTTCAAGATGTAAAGGATAGATAGGACTTTCAAATGAGTGCGGTCACAAGTCAAACTTCAACCCAAATTTAAAAGTGTCCATAATCCATAAAGTGCAACTTGGCTCATAGGTGAGAGAATTTAACTATACAATTTCACACTTGCATGTGTTGAAATTTGATTCTAGGAGTTGCATTGAGTGCGCAATCCGTAATTGGATTATGGGATTTGCATTGAGTGTGCAATACCTAAAATCCTGTATGTAGCCTATTTCAAAGGTTAAAATATCATATTTGGTTGGAATCGAAAATTATGCAAAAACACTTTTTAATGAAAGCCTGAGTTTCCTTTAAAACAATGCTTTTCTCAAATTGTGTTCTATCAACTCATCTTTTATATCTCAGATATATATTATTTTTATATCATATTTAGATGCTAGTTGACATTCACATGATTCATTGGTGTTTGAAAGATTTTAATTCATAAAAGAGACGTCGATTCTTCCTAAAAGATTGTTTTGAGTCAACAAGGGAAATATTCACCTATAGGGCATTGTAGATTGCATTGATGTAAAAATTGTGACAACAAAACACACCCAACTGAAATCCCAAAGGATTAGGATGAGTGTATCTTCTAAAAGTAAGTCGAGTACAAACTATTGAGGATCACTATGTTGGGCCTCTATGTAATAAGACCTCAGATGGATTTACTTCAATAGAATATGTCGGTGGGGACAAGTGCTCAAAGTATGATCATAAAACCTACATTGTGTAATATAGATGCATTGGGTGGAGAACAATATCTAAAAAGATTTAGATGCTGCTACTGAGACATATAGAGTAGTGGTTTGTTGGTGGTAGTCCATAGGAACACACCGGGAACATCGAGAGAAAACAAAGTTTTTAACAAAACTTGTTTAAAAGGAAGTCAATAGTGGGTTGTTGGAATATAAGGAACAACACCCATCCATGTGAATAACATCATATGGCATGGTCACCAAAGGTAAGATGGAATGAATATACCATAAAAATAAATGGGAAGGGATTTGAAGCAATGGAGGCACAATAAGAATATGTTTATTGGAATGGAGATAATAAGAGTGATGCTGATGAATGAGACTTTATTTGAATAAATAGATTCTACACTTGTCATTTTTTAATGATTTCTATCCTGTAAGAACTCATAAATTAGTCATCGATTTTAAATAATATTTATTGCTTCAAGTAAAATGGCCCTCTTCTATCCTAGCTTAGGATGTGGGTTTTGTCAATAAATTTTCCATAACAAACAAGTTATAGTATGTGTAGTTAAGGTGATGAAGTTCGTAAAAGGCACTTGCTCAAATTCTCCATAACTATTTTTGATATCATAAAAATATTTCCAACCATCGCTAATCCTCTTTTCCACATTATGGTTCCAATTTAGCTTACAATGCATGTCAATTCCAAGATATTTGTATGAAGGAACTTCTTCCAAGTTGTGGTTATCATACCCCCGGATGGGGTGTTATTGGAGGACACGAGGCTAGCGGAGGAGAGCGGAGAACGCCAGTGGGGCACAGAGCCATGTGATGGGCTCGTGCCCCCACCCGCCACCCTCCTGTGACTTTATTACCCTTCATGTCAAATGAGTGGGCATTAACGCCTCTCCCCTCCATCGAAATTGTTATGGAGCTGCTCCTGGTCATGGCTCTTTGTTTGGTTTGCTGTTTGAATTGGTGGAAGAAGGCGCTCTCCCACCCGAGGCTATGGTCATCGTGGGCTAGAGCAAGAAGCCACCCGGATACTCCCCTTCACCTCTGGACCCTTGCTTGCTGCTTCAGTCCTCCCATGCCGAATCATAAGCCCAGGCTGAGAGGGAGGCCTCGACGGGGCTCTCCCTGGAAGCCTCGTCGGCCTCCGGCTCCCCCCTCTGAGCAGCCTCCCTCGAGCGCGTCCACCCACCACCTTGAGCTCGTTCCTCAGACGCTCAGCTCAGCCCTGCGCGTCATACACTCTTTGTCGATGGCTGCACTATCCCACCCTAATCACACGGCTACTCCTGGCACCTCTGCAACCTAGAACCCACCCCCTTCGCGCGACCAACCTCATATGGATCACTCCTCTGCGAACACAACCCATGGTGAGAAAATCAAAGAAAAAATGTCCATCCTCCAGGACTTAGTTTTCGAACTTCGCCGGGGGGTGGAGGACCTCCAGTTCCACTTAGAGCTAAACAATGAGAAAATCGAGTTGTTCCTTCAGCTCCTGTCCACTCTGCAGGAGGCTATCCATACAGACGCGGGAGGAGCAACCTCCATGCACGAAGAAACTGTTGACACTGGAGGCATCAGAATGGATGATAGGAAGGAACCCGGCCCAACCACCCACGGCGGAGATGTTATGATGCAGTCTGGAGAAAAGCACGGGAAGGATAGGAAGGATAGCGAGACCGTGGCCGTGCCTAAGACGCAGGACACTGTGAGCAGCCGTCCGAGCATCGACGCCACCGTGAAGGTCGAAGTGCAATGGGGAGATGGAACGACAATCATCGAAGAGGAGCCTTGGCCCGGAGATCTCTAAGGCACCTGGCCAGGCTACATGTCAAGCATCTAGGTTATGTGTCAATTTCTGCTGTTGATCTTTAGTCTCAGACTTTAATGCTTAGTAGGTTTTATCAAACTCTTGATGACTAAGTGGCTGAATGGGCTGGTTTCCCCTCTGTTGGGGCAGCTCATGAGCATAATTAGACTATGACTGTAACTGGGTTCTCCTTTTTTGCCTCTGGCAGGCTTTTTTAATATATATCTCACTTCTTACTTAAAAAAAAAAAAAAAGTTGTGGTTATCATAGAAAAATTTAGAGTAAGTGACATTTATAGACTTAATGACCGTTATCCTTGTTTGATCAATGTTCAACATCATCCCAAAGCTAGTACAAATATTTTTGATAGTTTGAAGTTGTTTTTTTAGGACAAAATCTTTCCTTAGAAAGAACAATGTGATATGCATATAAGAAGAGGGTGATAACTAGCATTGCAAGGTCTATGCCCACATACCCTCCTTCCTTTAGTGATCCAAATTTGGATCTAGGAGCTTGATGGGGCTTAGAAAGGCCTAAAAATCAAAGGTCTCAGAATGGATTCAAAATGGACGTGTGTGTAGGCCTCGTCAATATGAACCCAACACAACTTGAACGGGCTCAAACGAATGTCGTATGATCAAGTTATGGCGATCTGTTTGTTTTTCCAAACAGGCAAAAAAATGATGACTGTATAGTTCGCACAGTCCGTACAGTGCCATGTGGCAGGATGACTGTATAGGCCGTACGACCGTACAAATGACGTGGCAAGGAACAATTGGCAGCTTCTAGAGGTGACACGTGGAAGGCTGACTCGGCGTACGGACACTGACATGGACATGATAGGTGGACCAACCGAAAAGTGACACGTGTCACCACTGCAAGGGAAACATGTGGCACATCCATACAGAGACACATGGTAGGGTACGGTCAACTGACAGGGCAGATTTTGTGGTAGAACTGGACCAATCGGTGCTTGACATGTGGCATCATAATCTGACAAATGAGGTGGTACCACGTGGCCCAGACGTGGGCTTCCATGTGGCACCTAGGTATTGGTTATGTTGGCCTTTGCAAAATTTGTTGGACTCTATGAGTTTCGAACATGGGACCTCTCCACCGGGCTAGTGACTTGGCAGGCCAGGCTAGCTAGCCTGCCTGCGTGTTGGGTCTTAACCTTGTGTGGTGTTATATATATATATATATATAAAGTTGCATGATTGGTTAAACGGTGGTGGAAAGGGCTAGGGCCTAGCCCCAACCCGCGGTCTTATCACCCCCATATGACCTTACAACATACCTTAACTCTGCTCTATGTATATTCGTGGTGATATGGGATCTAGGCCATGAATCTATGGTACTCCCCATACCTATTACCATATGACCCGGTGTAAACTTATAGTGCGGATTTTGTTGGGTTAGCTCCGGTCAGTTGGGCTAGCCCACCGACCAGGCGCTACACTTGTGTTGGTGCATGGAGCCAAGCTCGTGGGCACATAGCTACCTGCAAGCGACCAAGAGCCGAGGTACAGGGGGGCCAACGTGCCCAGTTTAGCCCTAGGCCACATGCAAGTGTCTCCATACGACCGGGGGTGCGGAAAAAAGGGGTTGCGCCTGTGTATGTGCATTTTTGGGTTTTTCACTATATAATAGTGATTTTATTTGATTTCTTCAGTAGAATTTGGAGATTTTTGGCCCTTTTTAGGGGATCTTGGGCCCTTTTTGAGGCCAGATCTTGGGGGGAAGTTCAAAGATGGATACCAACTTCAGATCTATATAAACTAGGCCTTTTTGAGGCCATGAAGGAGATTCAGAGTAGGTTTATGCTGAATATTTTCCAAGCCAAATCCATTTTTATGCCAGGAAGCTGTCGAGGAGCGCACCTTTGCGAGCCATTTCTAGGAGCTCCGGTCATCCGATTTGAGTGTCGTTTCTTCTGTTGGGTTCTTGAGATCTGGTAGAATAAAACTAGATCAGTTTTGTAACCTTTTGGCACTACTTTTATGTACTAATTGAGCTTTGAAATAAAATAAGAAAGCCTCACCCTCACCCACTGAGACAAAGGCCCAGAGACGTAAGCGAGATTGTCGAACTCCGTTATCACATTGGTGTTTATGGTTTGTTGTTGTTTATTGCTTATTTCATATCTTCATATGTGCTTATGGATGTTATGATTATTCTATACTTCTTCCTCTTTCTTTAAGCGTCCTAATTGGTTAAATTAAACATGCTCAATAACTCAACCATTGTCATGTAAAAGATTGTTTCAGATCAAGTGGTATTAGAACTAGTTGATGTTTGGATTTGAGTTTTGCATGTTAACCAGGGAAAAACTACATTGTGGTGAAGGCAAGCTTGTTGAAGAGAATCCATTAATTGAATTGAGAAAGACAACTTCTCAAAGCGAGAAGATGGCATCAGAAGAGGGACTTTCTCAGGATGAGAAAGAGTTTCGAAAAACTTTCTTTGCTATGTCGGAGATGATGAAGGTTTTGTATGAGGATTACTTGGAACGAAAGAAACTAGTTCTTGGTGAATCTTCAAAGGGAAAAGGTGAAGAAGGAGAGGATCCTCCTCAAATTCTTCCTTCACCTCCATCTTCACCTCCTCCTTCTTCTTCTTCTTCAAGTTCAAGTTCTAAATCCAATGCAAAGAAACATGTCCATAAACATAAGAATGAAATGCCTTTATTAAAACTTGATATTAAATTCGAATTACCCATGTATGATGGTGAAGTTAATGTAGAGAGACTTGACAATTGGGTCAGGCAGATGGAGGTCTATTGCAATGTGAAACATATCAAGGATGAGGCCACACAAATTAAGTTGGTATCATTAAGACTTGCAGGAAGAACACTCATCTGGTGGAAAAACAAGTTGCAAAATGGCACGCAACAAGCGGGTAATGTATTTCCATCATGGAAAAGTTTTATTTCTGCACTTAGAAAGCAATTCTACCCTTTGGGTTATAAAGAGAAAGCGTTAATTGAATGGAAAGATTTATAACTAAGAAAAGGACAAACAATGTAAGAATACATTGATGGCTTTCGTAAAATGGAATTGATGTTAGATATTCCTTTACATACCCAAGAAATTCTTATGATGTATATAGGAGGTTTACCTGCACATATTCAAAATACTGTATTCATGTTTGGACCAACTAATCTTGAGTTTTATATTCAAGCGACATACATTGAAGCAGGGAAAACATGTGTTGGTGTATCAGGGGAATCATCTTCAAGGAAAGAGGACAAAAGGAAGTGGAATGGAAAAAAGGAGAATTCAGTGGAAAGAAAGGAAGAGAGGCCCTCTTGCAAGCATTGCAAGAAAGAAGGGCATGATGAGGACTGTTGTTGGCAATTGCATCCCGAGAAGAGGCCAAAGTGGTTCAAGGAAAAGAAAGGGAGGCAAACAGTTGCAGCGACAACTCGACCAACAGACTTGGGATTAGATTCAGGTGATGAATCAAAGGTCTCATTGATTGGTATGAGAGGTAAAATTGGTAAAGGACTTGATTATAGAAGTAACTTGTTTTACATCAAGTTCATCATGAGGCACACTAAGGTCGATACATCGATAGATAGTGAATCTCAATCTAATCTAATTTTAGAAGAATTGGTTAAGCAATTAGGATTAAAAACACAGATACATCATAAGCCTTACACACTTAAATGGATAAGAAACAATCATCAAATGCACATAACCAAACAGTGCACATTAAAATTTGCAATTTCACCTAAGTATGTGGATGAGGTAACATGTGATGTAGTGCCACTAAGTGAATGTGGAATGGTATTAGGAAGTCCATACTTATATGATCGTAAAGAAATCTTTTATAGAGAAAATAATCAATATCATTTATCCAAAGCAGGTCAAGAATATGTGGTTCATGCTCATCATGTAAAGGAAAATAAAACTCTTCAAACTATGGAACAATTAAAGAAGGCGGCTCAAGCAAGAAACAAACCTATAATTGTTTCAAATCATGTAATCGATATTAAGCAAGAACAAGAGATGATTGTAGAATGGAAAATCAGTCACAATTTGCTTCAAGATAAGCTAATGTCGTGCAAATATCACAAAAATATCAGCTAATTTGCAGTCGTATTTTTGATGCTATCATTAGTAATGTTGTCTACATGGATGATAGTGGCTTCAGTAATATGTGACAGGGTTGAAATGGCTAACAATATGATGCCAGTTTTCATGATTGTGTTATAGTTGATCTTGATGAGAAAGGTGCACATGACAGAGTTCAAACACAGAGAACAAGCTGGGTGGCCTATCCCGAGCTTGATGACTGTTAAGTAACCTTTTGGGGACCAAAAGGTCCTTTAGTGGGGAGTTGTGATCCATATTTGGATCCAGGAGCTTGATGGGGCTCAGAAAGGCCTAAAAATCAAAGTTCTTAGAATGGATTAAAAAATGACGTGTGCATAGGCCTTGTCAATACGAACCCAAAACAACTTGAATGGGCTCAAATGGACGTCGTATGCTCAAGTTATGGCGATCTATTGGTTTTGCCAAACAGAGAAAAAAATGATGACTGTATAGTTCGTATAGTGCCACGTGGTAGGCTGACTGTACAGGCCCTACAACCGTACAACTGACATGGTAAGGCACAGTTGGTAGCTTCTGGAGGTAACATGTGGCATGTTGATTGGGCGTACGGACGCTGATGTGGACATGACAAGTGGACCAACCGGGAAGTGACACTTGTCACCACTACAAGGGTGACACATGGCACGCCCGTAAGATGACACGTGGCAGGTTACGGTCAGTTGACAGAGAAGATGTTGTGGCATATCTAGACCAATCGATGCTTGACATGTGGCATTAGAATGTGACAAATGAGGTGGTGCCACGTGGCCCAGACATGGGCTGCCACGTGGCACCTAGGTATTGGTTGTGTTTGCCTTTGCAAAATTTGTTGGACTCTATGAGTTTCGAACACGAGACCTCTCCACCGGGATAGTGACTTGGCAGGATGGGCTAGAGAGCCCGCCTTTGTATTGGGTCTTAACCTTATGTGGTGTTATATATAAATAAAGTTGAATGATTGGTTAAATGGTGGAGGAAAGGGTTGGGGCCTAGCCCCAACCTGCGGTCTTATCACCCCCATACGACCTTACACCATACCTTAACTCTGCTCTATGTATATTCACGGGGATATGGGATCCAGGCCATGAGTCTATGGTACTACCCACACCTGTTACCATATGACCAGGGGATAGCCCGCCGACCAGGGGCTACACCTGTGTTGGTGCATGGAGCCAAGCCCGTGCGTACATAACTATGTGCAAGCAAATAAGAGCCGAGGTACAAGAGGGCCAATGCACCCATTTCATCCCGAGGCCATGTGCAGGTGTCTCCATTTGACCAGGGGCATGGAAAAGAGGGGTTGCGCCCTGTGTATGTGAATTTTTTGGGTTTTTCACTATATAATAGTGATTTTATTTGATTTCTTCAGTAGAATTTGGAGATTTTTGGCCCTTTTTGGGGGATATTGGGACCTTTTTGAGGCCAGATCTTGGGGGGAAGTTTAGAGATGGTTAACAACTTCAGATCTATATAAACCAGGCCTTCTTGAGGCCATGAATGAGATTCAGAGCAAGTTTATGCTGAATATTTTCCAAGCCAAAGCCATTTTTATGCAAGGAAGCTGTCGAGGAGTGCACCTTTGCGGGCAATTTTTGGGAGCTCCGACCATCCGATTTGAGTGTCTCTTCTTCTGCTGGGTTCTTGAGATTTGGTAGAACAAGAATAGATCAATTTTGTAACCTTTTGGCACTACTTTGATGTACTTATTGAGATTTGAAAATAAATAAGAAAGCCTCACCCTCACCCACTGAGAAAAAGGCCCGGAGACGTAGGCGAGATTGTCGAACTCCGTTATCACATTGGTGTTTATGGTTTGTTGTTGTTTATTGCTTATTTTAGATCTTCATATGGGCTTATGGATGTTATGATTATTCTATACTTCTTCCTCTTTCTTTAAGCATCCTAATTGGTTAAATAACACATGCTTAGTAACTCAACCATTTTCATGTAAAAGATCATTTCAGATCAAGTGGTATCAAAACTAGTTGATATTTGGATTTGAGTTTTACATGTTAACCAGGAAGAGAATCCATTAATTGAATTGAGAAAGAGAACTTCTCAAAGCGAGAAGATGGCATCAGAAGAGGGACTTTCTCAGGATGAGAAAGAGTTTTGAAAAACTTTATTTGCTATGTCGGAGATGATGAAGGTTTTGTATGAGGATTACTTGGAATGAAAGAGACCAATTCTTGGTGAATCTTCAAAGGGAAAAAGTGAATAAGGAGAGGATCCTCCTCAAATTCCTCCTCCACCTCCATCTTCACCTCCTCCTTCTTCTTCTTCAAGTTCAATTTCTAAATCCAATGCAAAGAAACATGTCCATAAACATAAGAATGGAATGCCTTTATTAAAACTTGATATTAAATTCAAATTACCCATGTATGATGGTGAAGTTAATGTAGAGAGACTTGACAATTGGGTCAGACAGATGGAGGTCTATTTCAATGTGCAACATATCAAGGATGAGGCCACACAAATTAAGTTGGCATCATTAAGACTTGCAGGCATAACACTCATCTGGTGGCAAAGCAAGTTGCAAAATGGCACGCAACAAGTGGGTAATGTATTTCCATCATGGAAAAGTTTTATTTCTGCACTTAGAAAGCAATTCTACCATGTGGGTTGTAAAGAGAAAGCGTTAGTTGAATTGAAAGATTTAAAACTAAGAAAAGGACAAACAGTGCAAGAATACATTGATGACTTTCGTAAAATGGAATTGATGTTAGATATTCCTTTACATACACAAGAAATTCTTATGATGTATATAGGAGGTTTACCTGCACATATTCGAAATACTGTATTCATGTTTGGACCAACTAATCTTGATGAGGTTTATGTTCAAGTGACATACATTGAAGCAGGGAAAACATGTGTTGGTGTACAAGGGGAATCGTCTTCAAGGAAAGAGGACAAAAGGAAGTGGAGTGGAAAAAAGGAAAATTCAGTGGAAAGAAAGGAAGAGAGGCCCTCTTGCAAGCATTGCAAGAAAGAAGGGTATGATGAGGACCGTTGTTGGCTATTGCATCCCGAGAAGAGGCCAAAGTGGTTCAAGGAAAAGAAAGGGAGGCAAACAGTTGTAGTGAAAACATGATCGACGGACTTGGGATTATATTCAAGTGACGAATCAAAGGTCTCATTGATTGGTATGAGAGGTAAAATTGGTAAAGGACTTGATTATAGAAGTAACTTGTTTCACATCAGGTTCATCATGAGGCACACTAAGGTCGATACATCGATAGATAGTGGATCTCAATATAATCTAATTTCAGAATAATTGGTTAAGCAATTGGGATTAAAAACACATATACATCATAAGCCTTACACACTTGAATGGATAATTAACAATCATCAAATGCACATAACCAAACAGTGCACATTAAAATTTATAATTTCATCTAAGTATGTGGATGAGGTAACATGTGATGTAGTGCCACTAAGTGAATGTGGAATGGTATTAGGCAGTCCATACTTATATGATCGTAAATAAATCTTTTACAGAGAAAGGAATCAATATCATTTAGCCAGAGAAGGTCAAGAATATGTGGTTCATGCTCATCATATAAAGGAAAGTAAAACTCTTCAAACTATGGAACAATTAAAGAAGGAGGCTCAAGCAACAAACAAACCTATAATTGTTTCAAATCAAGTAATCGATATTAAGCAAGAACAAGAGATGATTGTAGAATGGAAAATCAATCACAATTTGCTTCAAGATAAGATAATGTCCTGCAAATATTACAAAAATATCAGTTGATTTGCAGTCGTATTTTTGATGCTATCAATAGTAATGTTGTCTACATGGATGATAGTGGCTTCAGTAATATGTGACAGGGTTCAAATGGCTAACAATATGATGTTTGTTGTCATGATTGTGTTATAGTTTATCTTGATGAGACAGGTGCACAGGACAAAGTTAAAAGACAGAGAATACGCTGGGTGGCCTATCTCGAGCTTGATGACTGGTCAGTAACCTTTTGGGGACCAAAAGGTCCTTTAGTGGGGAGTTGTGATCGATATTTGGATCCAAGAGCTTGATGGGGCTCAGAAAGGCCTAAAAATCAAAGTTCTTAGAATTGATTAAAAATGGACGTGTGCATAGGCCTTGTCGATATGAACCCAACATAACTTGAATGGGCTCAAACAAACGTCGTATGCTCAAGTTATGGCGATTTGTTCATTTTTCCAAACAGGCAAAAAAATGATGACTGTATAGTTCGTACGGTGCCACGTGGTAGGCTGACTGTACAAGTCGTACAACCGTACAACTGACATGGTAAGGCACAATTGGAATCTTCTGGACATTGCATGTGGCATGTTGATAGGGCATACAGACATTGAAATGGACATGACAGGTGGACCAACCGGGAAGTGACACTTGTCACCACTGCAAGGGTGACACGTGGCCTACCTGTACGATGACACGTGGAAGGTTACAGTTAGCTGATAGGGCAGATGTTGTGGCAGAGATAGACCAATCGATGCTTGACAAATGGCATCAGAATGTGACAAATGAGGTGGTGCCACGTGGCCTAGACGTGGGTTTCCACGTGGCACCTAGGTATTGGTTGTGTTGGCCTTTGCAAAATTTGTTGGACTCTATGAGTTTCGAACACGAGACCTCTCCACCGGGCCAGTGACTTGGCGGGCTGGGCTAGCCAACCCACCTGTGCATTGGGTATTAACCATATGTGGTGTTATATATATATAAAGTTGCATGATTGGTTAAATCGTGGCATAAAGGGCTGGGGCCTAGCCCTAGCCTATGGTCTTATCACCCCCATACAACCTTACACCATACCCTAACTCTGCTCTATGTATATTCGTGTAGATATGGGATCCAGACCACGTGTCTATGGTACTCCCCACACCTATTACCATATGACCATGGGCTATCTCTCCGACCAGGGGCTACACCTGTGTTGGTGCATGGAGCCAAGCCTGTGGGCACATAACTACATGTAAGCGAACAAGAGCCGAGGTATAGGGGGGCCAACGCACCCAGTTCATCCCGAGGCCATGTGCAGGTGTCCCCATACGACCAAGGGCATGGAAAAGAGGGGTTGCACCCTGTGTATGTGAATTTTTGGGTTTTTCACTATATAATAGTGGTTTTATTTGATTTCTTCAGTAGAATTTGGAGATTTTTGGCCCTTTTGGGGGGATACTGGGCCCTTTTTGAGGCCAGCTCTTGGGGGGAAGTTCAAACATGGTTACCAACTTCAGATATATATAAACCATGCCTTCTTGAGGCTATGAAGGAGATTCAGAGCAGGTTTATGCTGAATATTTTCCAAGCCAAAGCCATTTTTATGTAGGGAAGTTGTCGAGGAGCGCACCTTTTCGGGCCATTTCTGGGAGCTCCGGTCATCCTATTTGAGTGTCGTTTATTCTGTTGGGTTCTTGAGATCTATTAGAACAAGACCATATCATTTTTGTAACCTTTTGGCACTACTTTGATGTACTTGTTGATCTTTTAAAATAAATAAGAAAACCTCTCCCTCACCCACTGAGACAAAGGCCCGGAGACGTAGGCAAGATATTCGAACTCCGTTATCACATTGGTGTTTATGGTTTGTTGTTGTTTATTGCTAATTTCAGATCTGCATATGTTCTTATGGATGTTATGATTATTCTATACTTCTTCCTCTTTCTTTAAGCATCCTAATTGGTTAAATAACACATGCTTAATAACTCAACCATTGTCATGTAAAAGATCGTTTCAGATCAAGTGGTATCAAAACTAGTTGACGTTTGGATTTGAGTTTTGCATGTTAACTAGGGAAAAGCTACATTGTGGTGAAGGCAAGCTTGTTGAAGAGAATCCATTAATTGAATTGAGAAAGAGAACTTCTCAAATCGAGAAGAGGGCATCGAAAGAGGGTCTTTCTCAGGATGAGAAATAGTTTCAAAAACATTTCTTTGCTACGTCGAAGATGATGAAGGTTTTGTATGAGGATTACTTGGAACGAAAGAGACCAGTTCTTAGTGAATCTTCAAAGGGAAAAAGTGAAGAAGGAGAGGATCCTCCTCAAATTCCTCCTTCTTCTTCTTCAAGTTCAGGTTCTAAATCCAATGCAAAGACACATGTCCATAAACCTAGGAATAAAATGCCTTTATTAAAACTTGATATTAAATTCGAATTACCCATGTATGATGGTTAAGTTAATGTAGAGATAATTGACAATTGGGTCAGATAGATGGAGGTCTATTGCAATATGCAACATATCAAGGACGAGGCCACACAAATTAAGTTGGCATCATTAAGACTTGCAGGCACAACACTCATCTGGTAACAAAGCAAGTTGAAAAATGGCACACAACAAGTGGGTAATGTATTTCCATTATGGAAAAGTTTTATTTCTACACTTAGAAAGAAATTCTACCCTTTGGGTTATAAAGAGAAAGTGTTAATTGAATGGAAATCTTTAAAACTAAGAAAAGGACAAATAGTGCAAGAATAGATTGATGGCTTTCATAAAATGGAATTGATGTTAGATATTCCTTTACATACCCAAGAAATTCTTATGATGTATATACGAGGTTTACCTGTAGATATTCAAAATATTGTATTCATGTTTGGACCAACTAATCTTGATGAGGTTTATGTTCAAGCGACATACATTGAAGTAGGGAAAACATGTGTTGGTGTATTAGGGGAATCGTCTTCAAGGAAAGAGGACAAAAGGAAGTGGAATGGAAAAAAGGGAAATTCAATGGAAAGAAAGGAAGAGAATCCCTCTTGCAAGCATTGCAAGAAAGAAGGGCATGATGAGGACTGTTGTTGGCAATTGCATCCTGAGAAGAGGCCAAAGTGGTTCAAGGAAAAGAAAGGGAGGCAAACAGTTGTAGTACCAACATGACCGATAGACTTGGGATTAGATTCAGGTGATGAATCAAAGGTCTCATTGATTGGTATGAGAGGTAAAATTGGTAAAGGACTTGATTATAGAAGTAACTTGTTTTGCATCAGGTTCATCATTAGGCACACAAAGGTCGATACATCGATAGATAGTGGATCTGAATCTAATCTAGTTTTAGAAGAATTGGTTAAGCAATTGGGATTAAAAACACAGATACATCATAAGCCTTACACACTTAAATGGATAAGCAACAATCATCAAATGCACATAACTAAACAGTGCACATTAAAATTTACAATTTCATCTAAGTATGTGGACGAGGTAACATGTGATGTAGTGCCACTAAGTTTATGTGGAATGGTATTATGCAGTCCATACTTATATGATTGTAAAGAAATATTTTACAGAGAAAACAATCCATATCATTTAGCCAAAGCAGGTCAAGAATATGTGGTTCATGCTCATCATGTAAAGGAAAATAAAAACCTTCAAACTATGGGACAATTAAAGGAGGATCAAGCAAGAAACAAACCTATAATTGTTTCAAATCAAGTAATCGATATAAAGCAAGAACAAGAGATGATTGTAGAATGGAAAATCAATCACAATTTGCTTCAAGATAAGCTAATGTTGTGCAAATATTACAAAAATATCAGCTAATTTGTTGTCGTATTTTTGATGCTATCATTAGTAATGTTGTCTACATGGATGATAGTGGCTTCAGTAATATGTGACAGGGTTCAAATGGCTAACAATATGCTGTTAGTTGTCATGATTGTGTTATAGTTGATCTTGATGAGACATGTGCACAGGACAAAGTTCAAAGACAGAGAACAAGTCGGGTGGCCTATCCCGAGCTTGATGACTGGTCAGTAACCTTTTGGGGACCAAAAGGTCCTTTAGTGGGGAGTTGTGATCCATATTTGGATCCAGGAGCTTGATGGGGCTCAGAAAGGCCTAAAAAGTAAAGTTCTTAGAATGGATTCAAAATGGACACGTTCATAGGCCTTGTCGATACGAACCTAGCACAACTTGAATGGGCTCAAACAGATGTCGTATGCTCAAGTTATGGTGATCTGTTCGTTTTGCCAAACATGCAAAAAAATGATGACTGTATAGTTCGTACAGTGCCACATGGTAGGTTGGTTGTACAGGATGTACGATCGTACAACTGACATGGTAAGGCCCAGTTGGAATCTTCTAGAGGTGACATGTGGCATGTTGAATGGGCGTACGGATGTTGACATGGACATGACAGGTGGACCAACCGGGAAGTGACACTTGTCACCACTGCAAGGGTGACATGTGGCATGCCCGTACAATGACATGTGGCAGGTTACAGTTAGATGACAGGGCAGATGTTGTGGCAGAGCTAGACCAATCGATGCTTAACACATGGCATTAGAATGTGGCAAATGAGGTGGTGCCACGTGGCCCAGACGTGGGCTGCCACGTGGCACCTAGGTATTGGCTGTGTTGGCCTTTCTAAAATTTGTTGGACTCTATGAGTTTCGAACACGAGACCTCTCCACCAGGCTAGTGACTTGGCAGGATGGGCTAGCCAACCCGCTTGTGCATTGGTTCTTAACCTTATGTGGTGTTTTATACATATAAAGTTGCATGATTGATTAAATGGTGGTGGAAAGGGCTGGGGCCTAGCTCCAACCTACGGTCTTATAACCCCCATACGACCTTACACCGTACCTTAACTTTTCTCTATGTATATTCGAGGGGATATGGGATCCAGGCCATTAGTCTATGGTAATCCCCACACATGTTACCATATAACCAGAGGCTAGCCCACCAACCAGGGGTTACACCTGTGTTGGTGCGTGGATCCAAGCCCGTGGGCACATAACTACGTGCAAGCGAACAAGAGCCGAGGTACAGGGGGGCCAACGTGCCCAGTTCATCCCGAGGCCACGTGTAGGTGTATCCATATGACCAGGGGCTTGGAAAAGAGGGGTTGCACCCTCTGTATGTGAAATTTTTGGTTTTTCACTATATAATAGTGATTTTATTTGATTTCTTCAGTAGAATTTGGAGATTTTTGGCCATTTTGGGGGGATATTGGGCCCTTTTTGAGGCCAGCTCTTGGGGGGAAGTTGGGAGATGGTTACCAACATCACATCTATATAAAATAGGCCTTCTTGAGGCCATGAAGGGGATTCAGAGTAGGTTTATGTTGAATATTTTCCAATCCAAAGCCATTTTTATGCAGGGAAGCTATCGAGGAGCGCACCTTTGTCAGCCATTTCTGGGAGCTCAGGTCATCCGATTTGAGTGTCGTTTATTCTGTTGGGTTCTTTAGATCTAGTAGAATAATAGAAGATTAGTTTTGTAACCTTTTGGTCCTACTTTGATGTACTTATTGAGCTTTGAAAATAAATAACAAAGTGTCACCCTCACCTGCTGAGATAAAGGCCCGGAGATGTAGGCGAGATTGTCGAACTCCGTTATCACATTGGTGTTTATGGTTTGTTGTTGTTTATTTCTTATTTTAGATCTGCATATATGCTTATGGATTTTATGATTATTCTATACTTCTTCCTCTTTCTTTAAGTGTCCTAATTGGTTAAATAACACATGCTTAATAACTCAACCATTGTCATGTAAAAGATTGTTTCAGATCAAGTGGTATCAGAACTAGTTGAACCAGGGAAAAGCTACATTTTGGTGAAGTAAAGCTTGTTGAAGAGAATCCATTAATTGAATTGATAAAGAGAACTTCTCAAAGTGAGAAGATGGCATCAGAAGAGGGACTTTCTCAGGATGAGAAAGAGTTTCGAAAAACTTTCTTTGCTATGTCGGAGATGATGAAGGTTTTGTATGAGGATTACTTGGAACAAAAAAGACCAGTTCTTGGTGAATCTTCAAAGGGAAAAATTGAATAAGAAGAGGATCCTCCTCAAATTCCTCCTTCACCTCCATCTTCATCTCCTCCTCCTTCTTCTTCTTCAAGTTCAAGTTATAAATCCAATGCAAAGAAACATGTCCATAAACATAAGAATGAAATGCCTTTATTAAAACTTGATATTAAATTTGAATTACCCATGTATGATGGTGAAGTTAATGTAGAGAGACTTGACAATTGGGTCAGACAGATGGAGGTCTATTGCAATGTGCAACATATCAAGGATGAGGCCACACAAATTAAGTTGGCATCATTAAGACTTGCAGGCACAACACTCATATGGTGGCAAAGCAAGTTCCAAGATGGCACGCAACAAGTGGGTAATGTATTTCCATCATGGCAAGTTTTATTTCTGCACTTAGAAAGCAATTCTACCCTTTGGGTTATAAAGAGAAAGAGTTAATCGAATGTAAAGATTTAAAACTAAGAAAAGGACAAACAATGCAAGAATACATTGATGGCTTTCGTAAAATGGAATTGATGCTAGATATTCCTTTACGTACACAAGAAATTCTTATGATGTATATAGGAGGTTTACCTGCACATATTTGAAATACTATATTCATGTTTGGACAACCTAATATTGATGAGGTTTATGTTCAAGTGACATAAATTGAAGCAGGGAAAACATGTGTTGGTGTATCAGGGGAATCATCTTCAAGGAAAGAGGACAAAAGGAAGTGGAGTGGAAAAAAGGAAAATTCAGTGGAAATAAAGGAAGAGAGGCCGTCTTGCAAGCATTGCAAGAAAGAAGGGCATGCTGAGGACCGTTGTTGGCAATTGCATCACGAGAAGAGTCCAAAGTCATTCAAGGAAAAGAAAGGGAGGAAAACAGTTGCAGCGACAACACGACCGACAGACCTGGGATCAATTCAGGTGATGAATCAAAGGTCTCATTGATTGGTATGAGAGGTAAAATTGGTAAAAGAATTGATTATAGAAGTAACTTGTTTCCCATCAGGCTCATCATGAGGCACACTAAAGTCGATACATCGATAGATAGTGGATCTCAATATAATCTAATTTCAGAAGAATTGGTTAAGCAATTGGGATTAAAAACACATATACATCATAATCCTTACACACTTAAATGGATAAGCAACAATCATCAAATGCACATAACCAAACAGTGCACATTAAAATTTACAATTTCATCTAAGTATGTGGACGAGGTAACATGTGATGTAGTGCCACTAAGTGAATGTGGATTGGTATTAGGCAGTCCATACTTATATGATCATAAATAAATCTTTTACAGAGAAAAGAATCAATATCATTTAGCCAAGGAATGTCAAGAATATGTGGTTCATGCTCATCATGTAAAGGAAAATAAAACTCTTCAAGCTATGGAACAATTAAATAAGGCAGCTCAAGCAAGAAACAAACCCATAATTGTTTCAAATCAAGTAATCGATATTAAGAAAGAACAAGAGATGATTGTAGAATGGAAAATCAATCACAATTTGCTTCAAGATAAGCTAATGTCCTGCAAATATTACAAAAATATCAGCTGATTTGCAGTCGTATTTTTGATGCTATCATTAGTAATGTTGTCTACATGGATGATATTGTCTTTAGTAATATGTGACAGGGTTCAAATGGCTAACAATATGCTGTTAGTTGTCATGATTGTGTTATAGTTGATCTTGATGAGACAGGTGCACAAGACAGAGTTCAAAGACAGAGAACAAGCCGAGTGGCCTATCTCGAGCTTGATGATTGGTCAAGAACCTTTTGGGGACCAAAAGGTCCTTTAGTGGAGAGTTGTGATCCATATTTGGATCCAGGAGCTTGATGGGGCTCAGAAAGGCCTAAAAATCAAAGTTCTTAGAATGGATTAAAAATGGACGTGTGCATAGGCCTTGTCGATACGAACCCAACACAACTTGAATGGGCTCAAAGGGATGTCGTATCCTCAAGTTATGGCGATCTGTTCATTTTTCCAAACAAGGAAAAAAGTGATGACTGTATAGTTCGTACAGTGCCATGTGGTAGGCTGATTGTACAGGTCGTACGACCGTACAATTGACATTGTAAGGCACAGTTGGCAGCTTTTGGAGGTGACACATGGCATGTTGACTAGGCATATAGACGTTGACGTGGACATGACAAGTGGATCAACTTGGAAGTGACACTTGTCACAGTTACAAGGGTGACACGTGGCACGTCCGTACGATGACACGTGGTAGGTTACAGTCAGCTGACAGGGTAGATGTTGTGGCAGAGCTAGACCAATCGATGCTTTACACATGGCATTAAAATGTGACAAATGAGGTACGTGCCACGTGGCCCAGACGTGCGCTATCACATGGCACCTAGGTATTGGTTGTGTTGGCATTTTCAAAATTTGTTGGACTCTATGAGTTTCGAACACCAGACCTCTCCACTGGGTCAGTGACTTGGCAGGCTGGACTAGCCAGCCCACCTGTGCATTAGGTATTAACTTTATGTGGTGTTTTATATATATATATTTGCATGATTGGTTAAATGGTGGTGGAAAAGGATGGGGCCTAGCCCCAGCCTGTGGTCTTATCACTTCCATACGACCTTACACCATACCTTAACTCTGCTCTATGTATATTCATGGGGATATGGGATCTAGGCCACGATTCTATGGTACTCCCCACACCTGTTACCGTATGACCAGGGACTAGCCCGACGACCAGGGGCTACACCTGTGTTGGTGCGTGGAGCCAAGCCCGTGGGCACATAATTACGTGTAAGCAAACAACAACCGAGGTACAGGGAGGACAACGCACCCAGTTCATCCCAAGGCCATGTGCAGGTGTCTCCATACGACCAAGGGCATGGAAAAGAGGGGTTGCGCCCTGTGTTTGTGAATTTTTGGGTTTTTCACTATATAATAGTGATTTTATTTGATTTCTTCAGCAAGATTTGGAGATTTTTGGCCCTTTTGGGGGGATATTGGGCCCTTTTTGAGGCCAGCTCTTGGGGGGAAGTTCAGAGATGGTTACCAACTTTAGATATATATAAACCAAGCCTTCTTGAGGCCATGAAGGAGATTTAGATCAGGTTTATGCTGAATATTTGCCAATCCAAAGCCATTTTTATGCAGGGAAGCTGTCGAGGAGAGCACCTTTGCAGGCCATTTCTGGGAGCTTCGATCATCCGATTTGAGTGTCGTTTAAACTGTTGGGCTCTTGAGATCTAGTAGAACAAGACCAGATCAATTTTGTAACCTTTTGGCACTAATTTGATGTACTTATTAAGCTTTGAAAATAAATAAGAAAGCCTCACCCTCACCCACTGAGACAAAGGCCCAGAGACGTAGGCGAGATTGTCGAACTCCGTTATCACATTGGTGTTTATGGTTTGTTGTTGTTTATTGCTAATTTCAGATCTGCATATGTGCTTATGGATGTTATGTTTATTCTATACTTCTTCCTCTTTCTTTAAGCGTCCTAATTCGTTAAATAACACATGCTTAATAACTCAACCATTGTCATGTAAAAGATTGTTTCAGATCAAGTGGTATCAGAACTAGTTGACGTTTGGATTTGAGTTTTGCATGTTAACCAGGGAAAAGCTACATTGTGGTGAAGGTAATATTGTTGAAGAGAATCCATTAATTGAATTAAGAAAGAGAACTTCTCAAAGCGATAAGTTGGTATCGGAAGAGGGACTTTCTTAGGATGAGAAAGAGTTTCGAAAAACTTTCTTTGCTATGTCGGAGATGATGAAGGTTTTGTATGAGGATTACTTGGAACAAAAGAGACCAGCTCTTGGTGAATATTCAAAGGGAAAAAGTGAAGAAGGAGAGGATCCTCCTCAAATTCCTCCTTCACCTCCATCTTCACCTCCTCCTTCTTATTCTTCTTCAAGTTCAAGTTCTAAATCCAATGCAAAGAAACATGTCCATAAACCTAAGAATGAAATGCCTTTATTAAAACTTGATATTAAATTCGAATTACCCATGTATGATGGTGAAGTTAATGTAGAGATACTTGAAAATTGGGTCATACAGATGGAGGTCTATTGCAATGTGAAACATATCAAGGATGAGGCCACACAAATTAAGTTTGCATCATTAAGACTTCCAGGCACAACACTCATCTGGTGGCAAAGCAAGTTGCAAAATGGCACGCAACAAGTGGGTAATGTATTTCCATCATGGAAAAGTTTTATTTATGCACTTAGAAAGCAATTCTACCCTTTGGGTTATAAAGAGAAAGTGTTAATTGAATGGAAAGATTTAAAACTAAGAAAAGGACAAACAGTGCAAGAATAGATTGATGGCTTTTGTAAAATGGAATTGATGTTAGATATTCCTTTACATACCCAAGAAATTTTTATGATGTATATAGGAGGTTTACCTACACATATTTGAAATGTTGTATTCATGTTTGGACCAACTAATCTTGATGAGGTTTATGTTCAAGCGACATACATTGAAGCAGGGAAAACATGTGTTGGTGTATCAGGGGAATCGTCTTCAAGGAAAGAGGACAAAAGGAAGTGGAATGGAAAAAAGGAAAATTCAGTGGAAAGAAAGGAAGAGAGGCCCTCTTGCAAGAATTACAAGAAAGAAGGGCATGATGATCACTGTTGTTGGCAATTGCATCACGAGAAGAGGCCAAAATGGTTCAAGGAAAATAAAGGGAGGCAAACAGTTGCAGCGACAGCACGAGCGACAGACTTGGGATCAGATTCAGGTGATGAATCAAAGGTCTCATTGATTAGTATGAGAGGTAAAATTGGTAAATAACTTGATTATAGAAGTAAATTTTTTCACATCAGGCTCATCATGAGGTACACTAAGGTCGATACATCGATAGATAGTGGATCTCAATATAATCTAATTTCAGAAGATTTGGTTAATCACTTGGGATTAAAAACACAGATACATCATAGGCCTTACACACTTAAATGGATAAGAAACAATCATCAAATGTACATAACCAGACAATGCACAATAAAATTTACAATTTCATCTAAGTATGTGGACAAGGTAACATGTGATGTAGTGGCACTAAGTGAATGTGGAATGGTATTAGGCATTCCATACTTATATGATCGTAAATAAATCTTTTACAGAGAAAAAAAACAATATCATTTAGCCAAAGTAGGTCAAGAATATGTGGTTCATGCTCATCATGTAAAGGAAAATAAAACTCTTCATACTATGGAACAATTAAAGAAGGAGGCTCAAGCGAGAAAAAAACCTATAATTGTTTCAAATCAAGTAATCGATATTAAGCAAGAACAAGAGATGATTGTAGAATGGTAAATCAATCACAATTTGATTCAAGATAAGCTGATGTCGTGCAAATATTACAAAAATATCAGCTGATTTGGAGTCGTATTTTTGATGCTATCATTAGTAATGTTGTCTACATGGATGATAGTGTCTTCAGTAATATGTGACAGGGTTCAAATGGCTAACAATATGCTGTTAGTTGTCATGATTGTTTTATAGTTGATCTTGATGAGACAGGTACATAGGACAGATTTCAAAGATAGAGAACAAGCTGGGTGGCCTATCTCGAGCTTGATGACTAGTCAATAACCTTTTGTGGACCAAAAGGTCCTTTAATGGGGAGTTGTGATCCATATTTGGATACAGGAGTGTGATGGGGCTCAAAAAGGCCTAAATATCATAGTGCTTAGAATGGATTTAAAATGGATGTGTGCATAGGCCTTGTCGATACGAACCCAACACAACTTGAATGGGCTCAAACGGACGTTGTATGCTCAAGTTATGGCGATCTATTCATTTTTCCAAACATGCAAAAAAATGATGACTGTATAGTTCGTATAGTGCCAGGTGGTAGGCTGACTGTACAGGCCGTACGAATGTACAACTAACATGGTAAGGCACAGTTGGCATCGTCTGGAGGTGACACATGGCATGTTGACTTGGTGTACGGACGTTGACATGGACATGATAGGTGGACCAACCGGGAAGTGACACTTGTCACCATTGTAAGGGTGACACGTGGCAGGCCCGTACGATGACATGTGGCAGGTTACGGTCAGCTAACAGGGTAGATGTTTTGGCAGATCTAGACCAATCGATGCTTGACACATGGCATCAGAATGTGACAAATGAGGTGGTGCCACGTGGCCCAGACGTGGGCTGTCACGTGGTACCTAGGTATTGGTTGTGTTGGCCTTTGCAAAATTTGTTGGACTCTATGTGTTTCAAACACGAGACCTCTCCACCAGGCTAGTGACTTGGCAGGCTGGGCTAACCAGCCTGCTTGTGCATTAGGTCTTAACCTTATGTGGTGTTATATATATATAAAGTTGCATGATTGGTTATATGGTGGCGGAAAGGGTTGGGGCCTAGCCCCAGCCTATGGTCTTATCACCCCCATACGACCTTACACCATACCTTAACTCTGCTCTATGTATATTCATGGGGATATGGGATCCAGGCCACGAGTCTATGGTACTCCCCACTCCTGTTACCATATGACCAGGGGATAGCCCACTGACCAGGGGCTACACCTATGTTGGTGTGTGGAGCCAAGCCCGTGGGCACATAACTAGGTGCAAGCGAACAAGAGCCAAGGCACAGGGGGGCCAGCGTGCCCAGTTCATCCCGAGGCCACGTGAAAGTGTCTGCATATGACCAGGGGCATGGAAAAGAGGGGTTGCACCCTGTGTATGTGAATTTTTGGGTTTTTCACTATATAATAGTGATTTTATTTGATTTCTTCAGCAAGATTTGGAGATTTTTGGCCCTTTTTGGGGGATATTTAGCATTTTTTTAGGCCATCTCTTGGGGGGAAGTTGGGAGATGGTTACCAACTTCAGATCTATATAAACCAGGCCTGCTTGAGGCCATGAAGGAGATTCATAGAAGGTTTATGATGAATATATTCCAAGCCAAGGCCATTTTTATGCAGGGAAGCTGTTGAGAACTACACCTTTGCGAGCCATTTCTGGGAGCTTTGGTCATCTAATTTGAGTGTCATTTATTCTGTTGGGTTCTTGAGATCTAGTAGAACAAGACCAGATCAATTTTCTAACCTTTTGGCACTATTGTGATGTACTTATTGAGCTTTGAACATAAATAAGAAAGCCTCACCCACTGAGACAAAGGCTCGGAGACGTAGGCTAGATTGCCGAACTCTATTATCACATTGGTCTTTATGGTTTTCTATTGTTTATTGCTAATTTCAAATATTCATATGTGCTTATGGATGTTATGATTCTTCTATACTTCTTCCTCTTTCTTTAAGCTTCCTAATTGGTTAAATAACACATAATTAATAACTCAACCATTGTCATGTAAAAGATCGTTTCAGATCATTTAGGAAAGCTTCTAACATGTCCATATAAAAAAAACAAGAAGAAGAGGACAAAGGACACCCTTTATTGATCCTTATATTATAATTACTTTATTACAATCGACTCTTGTACTATGTAAATTTGCCAATGAATCTCTCATATAACCTTATCACTACATCTCTCAACCCAAAGGGAAACCTAGAAATATTTTCTAGTCCCTTCCAAAGGTCAGTTTTTAAGATGCATATCATGAGGTGATTTATTGTAAGAAGTAATTTTTTAAAATAGATTTTTAATTTTTTACGATTTAAAATTTTTTCTTTAGAGAGGGGCTATTAGATGCAATATTAAAGGAAAGTGCAAAGGAAACTAGGTCAAATTATGGGATTCAATAGAATTAGCTCCTCTCAAATTGAAATATTCACCAATGGGTATTGTAGATTGTATTGATGTACACATTGTCATAACAAGGCCATACAACTAGTTAAAATTCCAAATGATAAGTGTATCTTCTAAAAGTAAGTTGAGTACAAACTATTGAGGATCATTATGTTGGACCTATATGTAACAAGCCTTGAGATGGATTCACTTTAAAATAATATGTTGTTGGGGGACAAATTCTCATAGTACGATCTTCAAATCAAGATTATGTAATCTAGTTGGGTAGGGTAGAGGACTATGTCTACAGATATTTCAATGCTAATATATAGAAATACATGGTAGTTCTTTATTAGTGGAAGCCTTTTGTTGGTGTTATCCCATGGGAACATCAAGAGAAAACAAAGTTTTGAACAAAACATTTTTAAAAGGAACTCAATAGTGGGTTGTTGGAATAGAAGGAATGACATACATCGATGTGAGTAACATCATATGGGCATGGTCACTAAAGGAAGGAAATATGGAAGGGAAGGACAATAAAAATAAATGGGAAGGGGGTTTGAAGCAAAGGAGGAAAAACAAGAACATGTTGAGTAGAATGGAGATAGTGAGAGTGATGTTGATGAATGAGGCTTTATTTGAATAAAGAACTTCTATGCTTGTCATTTTTTAATGAATTATATCACGTAAGAACTCATAAATTATTCATGGGTGAGTGCACAAAGTTGGTGGACAAAAAAGTGGCAAGCGGGTCAATAGGAACACACTCTCGCAGGAATGCATGCATGTTCCTAAGAACGCATACACATTCTTGATGTTATAGGTTTGGAAAATCCTAAGCCTCCATTCAGCATGCCACATAGGCACGTTGGAAAGAACACATGTGCATTCTTAAGAGGACGTGTGCGTTCACAAGAACACATGCACGTTCTTAAGAACGTATGCGCATTCCTAAGAATGTGTCAGTGTTCCTAAGAACACGTGTGAGTTCCTCTATCGTGCACTTTTTTAACGGACCGTGGGCACGGTTTGTGTCCATTTTCACACATTTCACCTCATGTTTTTCCCTCCATTGAGGAAATAGAGAGGATGAGAAAAGTAATAAGAAAAGACAACATCTTGCCACTGTGTCCCAATCAAGCTATGTATGCTTTATTTCTCTTCTTTTCCTCCCACTCTAGTAATTTTTTTTTATCCAATTAATTTAATATATTCTAAAAGAATATAAATTCTAGATAATTTTAATCTTCTAGAGAAATGATAGCCCTCGACTACAATACCCACAGTACAGAGATAAAAAATCAATCTCTTTTGCATATTCCTCTATTCACGACCTTGGATCTCTCTATGATTCTCTTCATTGCATAGGTCCAATTGGGCATTAAGCTCTCTCTATATAATATGACCAAACACCTAGTCCATGGGCTAACACCTTTAAGAAATTTGCGAGCTTAAACCTCGATCATATTTCTGAAGTGAATCCACCTGAGCCTTGATCTTTTTCTTAAATAGATGGTTGGATCTTCTTTTTAGAAGTTGGAATGATCTATTCAAAGTGAAGAGAACTCAAACAAATTTGACAAGATGTTCTGAATCCCTTTTAATCATGGTCATTGATTTAGATATCCGACAAGCAGTCAGATATGCATATTAAGGATATGGTGAAGGCTCTCCATTAACCATTGATCAACTACTAGGTGGATGACATGGATTCTTCTTCAGACAATCTCAAATTTCATTCACATCCATTGATCATCACGAAAGGGACGATCAAGATCTCACCTCAAAACACTGTGGTTGGAATGGAAGTTGGAGTAAGACTCCAAATTGTCTTACCCGATGGGTGGTATGGATTACTCTCCGATCCCTGCAATGGATGACTTAGATTGGTCGTTGGAGTCTTGTTTCAGAGTCAATGAGGAACAAAGTTCCAATGTTTGGCACCGATGAATGGTTGATATTTTTCAACAAGTCGATACGATGGACATTGTGGATCACTCCTCATAGTTTCTTTGATTGCCAACCTCCTCAATCAATATTCCTTTTATATGAATGTATTTAATTCACTGTTGGAATGCCTTGCTCATTTCCAATTGGAAATAAGGCTCTGAAATCCAGATCAGATGGACGATGGGTTTTCCTTGTACCTCTGTCCCAATGGACGGTTAAGATCCATCATTGAAATTTTGTGTTCAGACTCGCTTTGAGGACTTAAACTCCGATGGTCAATCTCGATGATTGGTGGATTTTGATCGAATATCTCCTCTGATGGATGACAAGATTTCTCTCTCACAATGGTTACGTCAGAATCAGACTTGGATTGGGACTCCAAATGAATGAGTTTCGAAACACACCGCCACCTTCTTTCGAGTTCGATGAGTGTTCAATTAGGACCATTGATTTGGTAGAACTATGCTCCAAGATTTAACTATAGCCATTGGTTCTGATATTCTCTAATCCTATGGATTCTTGATGTGTCGAAATCTAAATTCACACCTGAACCTCTGTGATCTCGATCACCTAAACACTAGTCACTTATTATACACAAAATCTCACAAGCACACATATGGAAGACATAATTTCATAATCATAATATTTATTCAATGGTTAAAGGAATGAAAATAGACATTCATGCATAGTTCCTTCCTAGCCTCTCATGCTTCTATACACACACACACACACAAATTTAGCACTCTACACACTTGCTAACCTTTCCCTATTACAACCATAATCAATATAAACAAAAATATCTCGGTTAGCTCTCAAACTGACAAATATTGAGCTATCTCAACAAGCCCTAACTCTAGAATTATGTTCCTAAATATCAAAAATAAAAGCAACAATAATCACAACTATCAAACATAAGACATCTACTAAGATGTCTTATAGAAACATCTAGCTATCACAATAAATAAAAATATGGAACCAACGCCCCTGATAAATTGTTTTGTGACCCTTCGGGTCAATCTTGAAAATTCTCTTAGGAAAACGCTCCTGCATTTAAATCCGAGGGAAGAAATGAATTGTTCATGAGATCTTCAAAATCTATGCCATACTTGGAAACTTATACTATTGTCATCCAAGTAGCATCTTCCTATGGCCGATTCTTCCACTTAACCAAATACTGGAAGTAGTATTTACCTCTGGTCTTCCTTACCACTTTCTTGTCCAATACTACTTCAATCTCCTTTTAAAATTCCTTAGGGAATTTTTCTTCCCATTCAATGGTCTAACCTTTATTACTTACTATCTCATTTGTTGAAACAGATTTTGTTTTCTTAAAGGGATACAAATATGCTACATTGAAGATTGGAGAAATTCCAATACCAGTTGGAATTTCAATCTCATATGCATTGGCAGAAAATTTACTCAATATTCTGTAACGTCGAACCTTTTTCAACTTCATTTTTTTGTAAGTCCCCACTAGAAACCTCTCCTTTCTCAAATATTGCATAACCAAATCACCAACCTAAAATTCCACTTGTCTCCTTTTCATGTCATCCCTTTGTTTGTATTTACCACTACTCTCCTACAATCTTTTCTTCACACTTTCCTGTAGCTCTTGCATTCTTACAACAAAATCCTCACCATCCACACTCCTTAATTCCCTCTTTCCTAAGTTTCTTAGCTCATATACTCCTCTTGGATGCATTCCATACATAATCTGGAATAGACTCATTCCTGTGCTCCTATTTGGTGAGTCATTATATGCAAAATCACCCTGAGCAAGCATCTGGTCTCACTGCTTGGGATTTTTATATACAAGACTCCTCAAAATATTCCCTGAGATTCTACTCACTACCTCTCTTTTCCCATTAGTCTGTGGGTGATAGGCTGAGATACGACTGATATTAGTACCCAGTTTCTTCCACAGGGTCCTCCAAAAATGACCTACAAATTTTTTATCATGATCTAAAACAATGCTTATGGGTAGACCATGCAATCTCACTATTTCTGAAAAAATTAGATTGGATATATTAGTTCCATCACTAGTCTTCCTACAAGAAATAAAATGATCCATTTTTTAAAATCTATCTACCACAACATAGATAGAATCATTCCCCCTTTGTGTCTTTGGTAATACTAGTACACAATCCATGTTGATTGAATCCCATGGTCTGTTTGGAATAGGTAGTGGAAGATATAGTCATGTGTTCTGACTCCTCCCCTTAGCATGCTGACATATCCTAATTTTTTCCACAAATATCTCTACCTAATTTTGCATACCTGGCCAATAATAGAAATCATTTACCTATGAAAAATTCTTATCTTGACCAAAATGTCCCGACAGTCCTCCATTTTGATTTTCTTTAATATGATTTCCCCTCATTGAACACTTTGGTATACATAGTTTACAATTCTTGGAAAACAACCTTTCCTATAAAATATAGTCCAACCACTTGCTTCTATTGCAATAAACTGGGGTTTCACAAGCTGCATAGGCATCCTTGAGATCTACATCATCCTTATACACTTCCTTTAGAGCATCAAAACCTAAAGTGATGACTTGAAGTTCTTGCAAATGAAAATTAATCCTAGTTAAGGAATCAACAACTTTATTAGTCTTACCACTTTTGTGTTTAATCACAAAGGTAAATTTTGCAGAAATTCAACCCACTTGTCATGTCTTTGGTTCAACTTTGGTTGACTACTTATGAACTATAATTCATGATTGTCAATGTATAGGACAAACTCCTTGGGCATGAGGTAATTCCTTGACTTCTTAAGTGCTTGAACAATTGCATAAAATTCCTTTTCATAATAGGAATACATTTGTTTTTCTTCACTTAGTTTCTCACTGAAATATGCAATGGGTCTCTACTCTTGACTAAATAAATCTTGTATTACAGTCCCATTAGCATTAGTCTCAACTTGAAAAATTGATCAAAACTTGGAAAAGCTAATATAGGCTTTTCAATAATCTTCTTCTTTAAAATCTTAAAAGTTCTATCAGTTGCCTCAATCCACTTAAATGGTTGTTTACTCTATTTGATAGTTTCTACAATAGGTGTACATATCTGACTGAAACCTCTAATGAATGTTTTGTAAAAACTTGCAAGTCCATGGAAAATTCTTACCTTAAATGTGCTTCTTTGGGTTGGCCAATTCAAAATTGCTTGAATATTCTCTGGATCCATATTTAAGCCATCTTTGGATACTACAAACCCCAAATATATCAAATCCCTCTTCATAAATATGCACTTTTTCAAATTTATCAACAATATTTCCTTCTGCAAGGTGCTCAAAACCATCTTAAGATGTCTTAAATATTCCTCCTTTGTCTGGCTGTAAATTAGAATGTCATCTAAATAGACAATCACAAAATTCCCAATAAATTATTTTAGTACCTCATAAATTTGATAGGAGTGTTTATGATCCCAAAAGCGATCACAACCATCCATACAATCAACTGTTAGTCTTAAAACCAGTCTTCCATTCATCCCCTTCTCTTATTCTAATTTGATGGTACCCAATTTTCAATTCAATTTTTGAAAAATACTTTGCCTCACTTAAGCAATCCATCAAATCAACTAATATATGTAATGGAAATCTGTACCTCATGGTAATTTTGTCAATTTAGTAGAATCAATGCACATGCGCCATCCACCATCCTTCTTTGGGTTGAGAACTATTGGTACAACACATAGGATCATAATTCCTTTCACCAAACCTTTGTCTAGCAACTCTTGTACCTACTTCTTTATTTCTTCATTCTCTTGAGGGGTAAATATGTAGGTTGCTTTGTTAGGCAGACTTACTTCCAATATCAAATCAATATGGAGACTTATACTTCTCACATGAGGTAAATCATTAAGTAATTCATCTACTATTATATCAACAAATTTATCAAGCATACCTTTAACTTCTGTGGGTAAATCATCCAGATTTGTAGTAGTGAGTATTACCTTTGACTTACCAAGAAGAGAAAAATGTACCTCCTCTTCCTTCTTGAATTCTTGTAGAATTTCCTTCCCACTCATTAGTAAAACACTAGGTCTAGGTTCTTCTTTGGCCGATTAATCCTTCAAAGGAAACATCACATGCTTACATACATCTTTCTCTATGGAATATGTGTTTCTCCTTCCATCATGATTGACTTTCCTATCATATTTCCATGGCCTTCCTAATAGAATATGGAAAACATCCATGGGAATTATGTCACATAATACCTCATCCTTATATTTACCAATTTGGAATTCCACTTTAAAATGCTCATTCACTAAGAGATGATGTCCTTTTTGCAACTATGACACTCTGTGTGGAGTGGGATGCGCCATCCATTTCAATCCCATCTTCTCCACCATCTCCGTGGAAACCAAATTTTCTGTACTTCCATTGTCAATGACAATTTTACAAGACTTCCCCTTTGACTTGCATATAGTCCTAAACAAAAATTTTCTTTGTGCTGGCTCACTTGCCTCTTTCTATGACTTGAACAAGATCCTCTTCAACATTAAATACTCTCCTACCTTAGGATTTTCTTCCTTTTCCACTGTATTAGTTGTTTTGTCCCTGACCTCTGCAACGTTTTCATTCCTCTAATTTACTTATCTGTTTTCAGGATAGTCCCAAGACATTTGTTTTGTCTTTCCAAAAGTGTAGCATATAAATTCTCTACCTCTGGAGAAAAATATTCTTCCTCTAAATTATCGTTTTGATGGATGACTTCTTGAGCTTGAATTGCCCCCTTCATATTTAGAAGTTTTGGATATTCCCCTATGACTGACTTGTCCTTTTCCTCTTGTAGGACCTCTTCCTCTTGTTTTCCGGCTTTGTTTTCAAGTTGTCTTCTCTTATATTTTCAAAGCTACTTGATAAGCATATTCTACAGTCCTCAGGGTCAAGAGGCTAATTTCATCCTGGATATCATACCTTAAGCCAATAATATACCTTGCAACTTTATCAGCATCATCCTCTACATGCCCTGGCTTGATGTTCAACCTGTAGAATTGTTCTCTATATTCCTTTACTGTCATATTTTTATGCCTCAAGTTATTTATTTTTCTGAATAGGCTCAACTGATAATCTTTAGGCATGAACTTGGCCTTGAACTTAGCTACCATATTATCCCAATTCTTGATTTTTGTCTTTCCTTTCTTCTTCCTGTCATCCTGCAATTCATCCCACCATAGGGTTGCATATCCTTTTAGCCTAGTCACATCATGATTAACATTCTTCTCTTCATCTATGTCCTCATAGTCAAAGTATTTATCCATTGCGTTGATCTAGTCAAGAAATTCTTCAACATTCAAGTTCCCCTCATACATTGACACCTCCATTTTTGGTTTAGCTCCCACCTTTGTAACCAACCTTAACAATTGTTCCTCATTTGTTTCACCTCCTTCCTCAGATCTAGTGTCTTCATATTTACTAACATCACCTATGTCAGGTTCCCATCATTGAGTTGTTTCCATGGCTTCCATTCGATCCTGGACTCTCCTCAACTCATTATACAAATCTACAACTTCTCCTAATGGTGGCCTACGTCTTCTTGGCAGCATGGATACTGAAGACAATATCCCTTAAGATATGATACCACAAATTATATCCATCGGCTACAGTACCCATAATACAAAGATAACAAATCGATCTTTGTTGGAATTCTTCTATTTGCGACCTTGGATATCTCTCTGATTTTCTTCGTTACGTAGGTCTAATTGGGCGTTAAGCTCTCTCTATATCATGTGATCAAACACTTGGTCCACGAGATAAAACCTTTAAAATATTCACGAGTTTAAACCTTGATAATATTTGTAAAGAGAATCCACTTGTGCCCTCTATCTGTTTCTTAAATAGACAGTTGGCTCTTCCTTTTTAAAGTTAGAATGATCTATTCGGAGTGAACAAAACTCAAACAACTCTGACAAGATGTTATAAATCCATTTTAATTGTGGCCATGGATTCAGAGATCCGACGAGAGGTTAGATCTACATATTCAGGATATGGTGAAGGATATCCATTAACCATTGATCAACCACCAAGTGGATGATAAGGATTATTCTTCAGACAATCTCAACTTTCATTTGCAACCATTGATTGTGATTGAAGGGACGATCAAGATCTCACCTTGGAACACTGTGAATGGAATGGAATTCAGAGTAAGACTTTGAATTGGCTTACTCGATGGGTGGTCTTGAATACTCCCCAATCCTTACGATGGATGACTCTGATTATTTGTCAGAGTGTTGTGTTGGAGTCAATGAGGAACAAAGTTTTGATTTCTAGCACCGATGAATGTTGGATCTTTTTTTACAAGACAATCTAATGGACGGTGTGGATCACTCCTCGAAGTTTCTCTGATTTCTAACCTCCTTCAATGATATTCCTTTTATATAGATGAATTTAATTCACTATTGGGATACCTTGCTCGAATCCAATTGGAAATAAGGCTCAGGAAGCTAGCTCTGATGGATGATGAGTTTTCCTCATGGCTCTCTTTTGATGGATGGTCAGGATCCATCATCAAAATTTTGTGTTCAAACTCACTTTGAGGATTTAACCTGTGATGCTCTGTTGCAATGAATGGTGGATTTGGATTGAAAATCCCCTTCGATGGACAACTATATTTCACTCTCACAATGGTTACATCAAGATTAGAGTTGGTTATATTTCACTCTTACAATGGTTACAATGAACGATTTCCAAAACACACCCCTGCCTTCTTTCAGATCTGATGAATGTTCAATCATGACCATCGATCTGGTGGAACTCCACTCCCATATTTAACTATATCCATCAGTTTCAATCTTCTCCAATCCTATGGATTCTTGATGTGTTGAAATCTAAATTCGCACCTAAACCTCTACTATCCAAATAACCTGCACCCTAGTCACTGATTATACACAAAATTTCACAAGAACACATATGGAAGACACAATTTCATAATCATAATCTTTATTCAATAGTTTGAAGGAATGAAATTAGACATTGATGCACAGTTCCTTCTCATCCTGTCAGGCTTTTGCACACACACGAATTTAGCACTCTACACACTTTCTAACCTTTCCCTATTACAACCATAATCAATATAAACTCAGAGCTCTCGGTTAGCTCTCAAATTGACGAATCCCAAGCTATTTCAACAAGCCCTAATTCTATAATTTATGTTCCCAAATATCAACAATAAAATCAACAATAATCACAACTATCAAACATGAGACATCTGTTAATATGTCTTCTAGAAACATCTAGCTATTACAATAAATAAAATTAGGGAAAGAAATCCCTTGGTAGATTCTTTTGTGACCCTTCGAGTCAATATCAAAAATTCACTTAGGCAGATGCTCATGCATCAAGGAATCTCATCTAGAAAATTAAGAGAGAGTGGCCTCTTACATTTCTTAACATTTCCCCTTTAAAAACAATGATAGAGAATTTACAAGAAATATGATTATTTTATTGTTTTTTTAATTTCTTAAAATGTGTATTGGTGTTTTTTGTAATTTTATATTTTAAATAAAAACTGACCTAATTTATATTCCATTCCTTATTAAATTGCAACACATATTATAAAATGGAACCTAGAGAGAATGAAAACCGTACACAAGAAAAACAAGGTAAGGAGAATCCCAACCCACCACAACCACCAAACATAAACACACAAATTGATGAGGGGTTGGTCACATTGAGATCACTTGTGCATGAATTAAGGGGCACAAGGGAACCTAGTCGATTGTCTTTGGCCACTTCATTGGATGCCATTGTATAATCCATTGCAAGTGCCCAAGGGAAATTAACTACTATTTCTAAATATAGGGGTAGTATGTTCGAGTTCTATAGGACTAGACTCAATAGAAACCATGTTAGAGACTTGGGTATATGAAAACAAGAGTTGATGTATCTTTTTATTAATACTCAAACTAGACAACAACCACCAGTGAACAAGAAACACATTTGTATGGATTGGTGCATCCACCCACAATTTCTTGAAAAATGGATGGACAGATGGTTCATAGTATTTGATAAACCTCCCTACAATAATAGGGAGGTTCCTTTATATTTTTTGAGAAAATTATGGGAAGAATTTGTTTTGGCTAACCATATGAACTACTTTGACATTGGTGATTTCCAGGGGGTGGGTTGAGGGTTCGCATAGGACCGAGACCATGTTAGGTGTGATCCCATGTTAGGTCCTCTTGCCCCCAGGTGAAGGAATAACCACCCTACCCAACATGCTCCCATTACAAATCGATTGCAATAGGCACAAGTAGCTCTATCATCCTTGACTCGAAGTCTAGTGCAACATGGTAGTTTTTTTGCACTATCTCATCAAGAGGTGCTTGGTGATGACATTGATCGAGGGGTCAGACCCTCAACCCCTAGAGAAGAGTGAAACAAGGATATGGCACATGGAAAAATTGGTCGTTAATGTGAGCCTCTTAGATGCTCAAGTTGCAGGAAGACTTGTTATGGGCCTATGGAGGCCAGTGGACACTAGAGCTTCATGGAGGAGGTTAGTATCTTAACCATATCTATGTTCTTCATTGTTATATTTTTATATAGTATTATGTTTATTTATTTCAATATTTTATTGTATGATGTTTTTCACTTTCTACTCTCATATAATAGACCCTATATGTTGAATCTTGATAGATGCATCAATGTATGTCTCCACCATTGATGCAGCAATAGAGGCAACCTGCTCATTCGGTGTACCACATACATAGTTATGTGTCACATTTGATAAATTCACCATAGTGATTTCTTTATTTTTTGACATCCTCAAATTTATAATGTTCTCATGTTTCTATAGGTTGCAGGACCAATAGGTGATGAGAAATGTCCACCTAGGATGGACAAGTCACCTACTTTACATGTATCATGTGTTGAGTTAAATCTCGTTTATATCTCAAATTGGTTGTATTTATGTTCTTGAATTTTACTATTTGGTACTAATAACAATATCATTAATATGTATGTAGGTTGTTGATATTTTCTCCAGTTACAATACTAGTCCAATCCTTAGGCACCCAACCATGGATTTTGGGTTACTTGTTTCCATGTCAAGCTTTATTCCATCACTTGTACAACTCATGGGGGTTCATCGCCACCTAACCCCACCATATTTCATATTCCATGCATCTTCAGTGGATACACCCACATGCCACCCATTTGCACCACCTCTTCCATTGCATCCATCCACAGTGGATGCAC
>ML810797.1:443611-466739 GCA_009831015.1 Picea engelmannii | reverse complement strand
TTTTTTATGAATCTCATTGTTTCTGCATTTTATGTTGATGAATGTATGAATTTCAAAGTGTTTCAATTTCCACTCTTTTCTGTTATATATGAAATTGGAAGAAATAAATCTAATCTAAATGGATTTAAAGAAATCTATTCTCAAAAGATAACTCTCAGAAATAGTAAATATAAACAATTTCGTATCTCTATTCTTCTAAGAGATAATTCCACATAAAAATATCAATACAAGGATATTCCTACGAAACATAGATTTACATTGTTTTTTAAAGGGAGAAACCTACATGAACATACTAATTCACGAGTTGAAATCAATGCACACTTTGGGATTGTTGATGGCTTTGGGATAATGAAGACATGATGAGAAGATGAAATGTCAAACTCAAAGTCTTCTATAACCTTCATTTAAGATATCTTAGTATGATAAGTTGAATATTGTTTTTCAATAGTTGGAAGGAGAAACTCATACATCGAAAGATAGAAGGATCACTTAACACATCAATGTAGATTTTGATGAGTTTATACATTCAATAACTTACATTTAACTAATAGAAATGACAATTACCTTTAAAATATTCAATAAATTCACTTATTATAGGAGATGTTTGTTGAAGACTATACAAAGATGTTTTAGGTTCTAGCAACTATTTCACAAAATTTGGATAGATTTATAAAATTTTGATGAAATGAATAAATTTATTTCTCAATTTGGTTGAGTATTCAAATGGATTCGGAGTGTATTATTGATCCATATTTAGGAGCGGAATGAACTCATTAAAAAACTGAATAAAATAAACATATAGATAGGGAGAAAAAAACATATATCCAGTGAACAATATCTTCTATTGAATAAATCAAATAGGTTGAAACTGTAAAACTGCAGAACTGAAACAACTTGCTCGAATGCTGGTAGTTATCTTTGAGAAGAGATGTGGCTTCTACACGCATCTGTCTAAGAAGAATGATTACAATGAGGCTCCATAGGAATTTTTAATATTACTCATGAATGCCAAAACCCTAGACATCAAATAACCTAACCCTAGGAGGTGAAACACCAAAATTCATGTGGGCCCCTATGGGTAAGTTGGTACCTCAACTTCCTGGGGTTGTAAATTTTGCATACGACCTCTGTTTTAGGCGCGTGATAGGCCGTCGGAAAGGTATTTTTGAGAACTACACATTTTTCCATAAAAATATAAATGCATCTACAATTTGACTGTGGAAAGCAAAAAAAACACTATTTAGGGCCTCAAAACGGCTTTGGAAGTATAGAAAGATGTGTTGACATGAAAACATCCAAAATAATCCAATTGAATTAGGTGGGAGGCCACTAGTCTCCTCCTACAAGATGCGTAGGGATTCAAACAACCTCAAAAGTGTAGAATCCACAATTACAAATAAGTATAGAAGAACATGTTGAACTAAAAAATGTCAAGAGGAGCCATCTGGAATAGGTGGGTGGCCACCAATATCCACCTGGATCAGTCCTCCCCCCTTAGGAAGTAATGGTATCCATTGCATGGAGTTCCCCCATCAGGTGAGGAAACTTATGGTGAATTTGGCCCTGGGTGAGCCATTTACCTTGGTGTAGGAGTTGCCCTGCCTTGACAACCCGATAAAGTTGGATCCTCTGTTGGCGAGTTCCCTTGACCTGTGTGTCCAATTTCTAATTAGTGGATGACCATTCCATGCAGTTAGGTTTGAGCTCTGTTGGTGTCAACTGTTCTTTGATTTCTGAGGTGTCCAATAATGGTGGAAAATATAGCCGAAGGAGGTCCACATTGAAAAATGGGTGCAATCCCAGGAAGAGTGGAGTGTTGAGCTCAAACAAATTTCTACCCACAACCTTGGTGATAGTGTAAGTCCCATAACGAACTAGGTGGAGCTTCTGATGGGGCCCTATAAGAATCGCTTTCTACAAATGTAACCAGGCCTTGTCTCCAACCTGAAACTAGTGTGATACCTTGTGTTGATCATGGCACTTCTTGTACTTAGCATTGGGTTTCTACAAAATCTCATGGACCTGTTGGTGAATGTGTTGAATATTCTCAATTGATATGTTGTCTTTGTCGGTCTTAGACTGAACATGGGAAGATTTTGTTTGTGTGGTTGAAAGAGGTAGTGCAACATCAATGGGACCCAAGGGTTGGAATTCCAACCCCACCTGAAATGGGCTATGGCCAGTGGAGCTATGGAGAGCCCTGTTGTAACTATGTTGAACATAGGGAAGACTATAATCCCATGTACACAGATGCTTAGAGTTATACATGCGCAGGATGTGCACAATCATTTGATTGACAACCTATGTTTGGTCATCTGTTTGAGGGTGGAGAGTAGTGGATTTAGTGAGCTTGGTGTCCAACAGTGACCAGAGACTCGACCAAAATGTGCTGAGGAACCTGTTGTCGTGGTCGGAGATGATGTTTTGTGGTATCCCAAAATGGACCCACATTCATTTTAAGAAGAGATTGGCAGTATCAGCCACTGTGATTTTCTTCTTGCAGGTTGTGAGGATGGCCATCTTTGAAAACTGATCAACCACCACAAATACATAATCATTTCCTTGCTTGGTGGACAAAAGGCCATACACGTAATACATCGAGATGGATTCCCAATGTTTCTCGGGAGTAGGAAGAGGGGTGTATAAGCCTTTCTTCTTGATGGATGGCTTGGAAATGGCTCAAGGAGTGCAAGATCTGATATACTTGCTGACATTCTGTCGAAGTTTTGGCCAATAAAAATGTTTCTATAGAACGACCACAATTTTTTCCACACCAAAATGTCCTACCATCCGACTGTAGTGCGATTCCCAAATTAGATTTTCACACTCGCTTGCAGGAACATAGATATGGCTCCAAATGTGAAAATCAATGACATTCTGGCCTGTAGCCAAGAACTAATAGGTGGTGGCGAAGTCTGGATATTGCTGATAAATTTGGGACCACTCTGATGCCTCATGTCCATAGTAATGGAGCACAGTGGTGAGTGTAGCTACAAGAGGTCGAATGAGGCAGTCAACGAAATGATTTGTACAACCTGTCTTATACTTGATGTTGATATGGAACTATTGCAGGTAGGTGGATGACTTCTGATGGTGGTCATTTTGCAACTTCCCTTGTGTACTCTGTATGAATTGCAAAAGCTTGTGATCAGTGTGGATCATCATCTCCTTTCTGAGAATGTAATTTTTCCATTGACGACATTCTTGTACAATGGAATACGTTTCCTTCTCATAGGTGGGGTATTTTCGAACAATATATGAGATTTTCTCACTATGGTATGCCACCGGATGACCATGCTGAGTGAGAAATATGCCTACAACATAGTCAGATGCATTAGTATCAATATCCAACGATTGTTGTGTATCAGGAAAGGAGAGTACTGGAGCTGAGCACAAGCGATGCTTCAAATTATCAAATTCTCATTGTTGTTCTTTCCCCCACATGAAGTTTTCCCTACCACCGCCCTTGGTCACTTGGTTGAGGGTCCATGCAATATGGGAGAATCCCAACATGAACCATTGGTAGAAGTTGGCTAGTCCCAAGAAGCTCTGAAGCTCATTTAGTATGGTTGGGGCTGGCCAATCACAAATGACTTGGATCTTAGTTGGATAAACATGTACCCCATGCTCATAAACAATGTGGCGCAAGTATTAGACCTTGCTCATTCCAATGGAGCATCTTTCCAAGTTGGAATATAGTTTTTTCTACCACAGAGTGCTCAAAACCTATTGAATATGCCGCATATGCTCCTCCCAATTTATGCTAAAGATGAGGATGTCATCCAAATATACCACCACAAAAGAGTTGGTGAAGGGTCTCAATACATCATCCATCAACCTCATGAAAGTAGTTGGTGCATTTTTTAAGCCAAAGGGCATGACCAACCATTCAAAGAGACCTTCTTTAGATTTGAAAGTTGTCTTCCATACATCAGTTGGTTCGATGGGAAATTGGTGGTAGCTAGACTTTAGGTCAATCTTGTTGAAGAACTTTTCCCCCTTGAGTTGGTAAAGAAGGTCATCAATTCTAGGAATTGGGTACTGGTTCTTGACTATGATTTTGTTTAATGATATGTAATCAATGTAGAGTTTCCAGGTCTTGTCCTTCTTCTACACCAGTACAAGAAGGCTTATGCAAGGGGAGGATCTGGGTTTGATGTGCCCCTTTTGAAGAATATGTTGGATCTGATGCTTGATTTCGTCATTTTCCATCAGCGAGTGATGATAGAATGGTCCATTAGGCAGAAGTGCACCGAGGGTTAGATCAATTGGATGCTTGACTTGGAAGTGCATCGATACCTCTGTGGTTGAGGAGGACATGTCTCTGTAATCTTCCATGATCCTGTCCACTTGCTTCTACCACAAAATGAGGTTTTGTGTAGAGGCAACAGATGTGGCGGCGACCTTCTTCTTACTGTGAGCACGGATCACAAAGAATAAAAAATTCCCGGTCTGTGAAATGACCTTACTGCATTTCTTAGTAGCGATTAAAGAAATAATGGTAGGCAGCACTACCTCTGGTATCATGTACAATTGTCTATCAAAAGTAATAATAACACTGCGAGGTCTAGACTCATACACAACATGACTATTCCAAAAATATGGTTTTCCTAAAAGAACATCACAAACATTAAGGGGAGAAATATCACACAATACCTCATCTTTTAAAGGCTTGATGTCATAGGGAAGATAACATTGTTGCTTGACACAAATATATCTTCCTTGGAAAAGCCTGTTGGCACAAGGGAAGACCCAGGGTTCAATGCTCAAGAGTGCACCAAAAAAACCCTAACTACCGACCCTTTCGGCAAAACCTACGAAGAAGATGAAGTCTCGCCCAAGGTAGAGGCAGGGGTGGTTTCAGGACTCAAGTGTTTGAAACCTTAGCTGGGACACCGATCTGTGATTATATCTATTACAAGGCACTTAGCATAGACCATTCATCTATATTTAACCCTTATGGTACTTCACAGATGGAACAGAGCATCGCAGTGAATACTTAGACTAAAGATGATTTAGTACTTAGCCACAAAACATAGAGTATATTCAATAGATCAAGCACTAAACATATTATATATCAGATCTAACATTCATTCTTATATCATAACTACAGAGCATAACTAGATCTACTTAATAACAACAAGCACTTAGCCAAAAGGAAACAATACTTAGGTTAAAGCACAGAGAACTTTACACAGAGTTATTGTGGTTCAACCCCACCCTGGGTCTACGTCCACAAAGTCTTCTTCTTTATATTATCTCAATCAAGCAGTTATAGCACAGAGCTTCAATGACCCTTACTTCACGCAGGACAGAAGATCTATGCAGCTCACTAGATCCTTCTTCCTTGCACTCATTACAAAACCCCAACAACTTGCACTTAGCCTTCCGATATCCTTACAATCATGCACAGAGCACTTGTGATACACATCTGATCACATGGATACATATACTAGAACTAAGCCTTTATCTATACATTTTCACTAAGCTGTCCCCCCCTACTTACATTGCCTAAGTATCTATTTATAAATTGCAAAATGGGCCTAAACGTGGGTAAACCCATGGGCCAACATCCCTTTCCCTTTACATCAACCCAAAAACCCTAAAAGGTATAGAAAAATAGGTCTTGCTTGCTTTGCGTTGTGCTCTGTCTTTGGCAAGCTATCGCAGTCCCAAAATGATCAAATATGACCATGTATACTTCAAAACTTGGTTAAGGGCCAACAAGCCCCCAACACTCACCCGTGACTCATCCCGAGTCACTTAGGTCTGTTCAATTCCACCTCGAATGCCTCGAGATTGGATCAAGATGCTTCGACCTGCTGTAGTGCAACAACCTCTTGCTTAGTAAGTTCCTGGATCACTGTGTCATTGAGCAGTCCTTCTAGGCATTGTTCTGCAATGATGACAACCTGTTCGAGTTCAACTTCCTAGTTTTCAATTTTAGTGAATAATTGGCATGCCTTTTCTTGGATCGGTTGAAGCCGTTGGGAGACTTCCATCACTTTACTTTGAAATGCATGTACCTATTGTTGGGCTGTGCATTGTTCTAAGAACCTCTTCATTCTTTCGACCTGGTTCAAAGTCTTTATCTGTGCTTGTAGCGTGGCTGCATGCTGCTTGGATTCTTGGAGTTGTGCCTCAAATGTCTGCAATTCTGGAGTCTCGACGAGGGTCTCATAAGTATGGGCGCTTCTAGCACTCAGTTGCTTGCATTCCAAGGAAAATATTTTTAACAGGCCAACTGTGCTTTGGACAGTGGCCTCTCTTAGATCTCTAATTTACTTAGGGGTCTTGGGCTTGATGCGGAGCTCCAGATCTATGATGCGTTGTTGGAGTTGCTGGATTACTTCTTCCAGTTGGGTCACCTGCTGTGGGAGACGATCTTCCATATTCACCTCTATGACTGTCACAGAGTGCAGTGCTTTGTGAATCCTTTCCTGGACTTCAAGTTGCTCTACTATCAATTATGCCTTTTCCTCATCCCACTTTGCTTTCAGGGCAAGCTTTTCCCATTTTTCCTCCTTCTGTTGTTCTAGAAGTGTTGTCTGTGCTTTCATCAAAGCCTGGGTGGCTTGCAATGTGTCTTCTTGATCTCGTCGAAGGAGAGCTTCGACTTGATCAATGATATGGTGTACCTATGTGGGCTCATCGCATGTTCCTGGTGTTTCGCTTATCAAGGGTGTTGTAGACACTTCTTAGCTGGATTGAAGTTCCTATTGTACTTCTTTGAGTTCTCCTTTGATTCGGTTGAAGAGCTTTGCTTTGCTTCTTGCTTTTATGTGAGCTCGACTGAAATGTCATTCAATGCGGCAATTAAGAAGTCAAAGTCATCCGGGGTAAGGGTAGTTTTAAGCGTGGTCCGAGTATCCTTAGATTTCTTTCGAGAGGAGGGTTTTGGTGGTGTCATCCTTCTTTTCATGGAGGTATCCTCCTCCTCTCTTGGTGGAGTCACTTCGCCTCTGTGTTGCTCCACTTCTGGATCACCTAGCTATTCACCATCACCTCCCTGCGTAGGTGAGATCGAAGCAGTATTCGCAGATGTTCTAGGGACATCTTCAACTTCGTCATCCTTCTTAGTCTTGCTTGGCCCAGGTGTATCCGACATAGCCTCAGGTCTTTCCTTGTCGGACATATATGCGGGGTCTGCTGTAACAAGTAGGTCTGCTAACCATTCCTTGGTGATCTCCTCCAAGTCGTCCTCTGTCAGCTTGTAGTAGGATTGGAGTTGTTGTTTATGTTCATCACTGCGTGCTGTAATGTAGATGAAGTGGCGATCCATGCTAAAATTCATCAAAGGTATAAACCTATGAAGTACATTCGGGGTGATTCGCGGTGTAGACTGAATTGCAGTTTTCAGTTGGTTGAAGTAGGTGTGGAAGACAACATTAGACTGCCACTGCTTGTTCATGTCACTGGAGTACCATAGCGTGCAAAAATTCATAGCTTGTGGTTCGAAAGGTTCAATCTCCGAGAAAGTGGCTCCTTCTGGAAACTCCCAAGTGATGAAAGCGATGAGTATGAGTAGCCAACTAAAGTGGAACTCATACCCTTGGTCTTGCGCACCTCTGCAATCCAGTTCTAACTGGTTGACGAGATATTGTGCCCAAATGATTTGTAGTCCCTCGGCGCACTTCCCTGTGAGGTCAAATACGAAGCCAGTCACTTGTGTTGGTCTGTTCTTACGAACTAATTTTCCCATGATCAACTGACATGCAAGGTACACTGCGCCACTATGGATGGAGGCTACCTTGTAGCCTCATGTGCCCTTCTCTACATCGCCATAAGTTTCCTTTATCCGTTGTGCTAGTGCTCGGTCGGAGGCCTTGCCTGGGTAAAAGTCTTGTGGGTCAGGGCCTTGCATGCTGAGTCCTGTGATCCGAATGATTAGAGTCAGATCCACAGTAATGTGGCGGTCCAACCATAAATATCCACCATGGTATCAAGATAGAAGCAACCTGACGCATGTGTTGACTTCTTGGTGTTTGCCGAATTGAGGGATCTTCATTATGTTGAGCAGTGTGGACTGCGTGAGGTTCTGGGTCCAGGACTGCGGGACAATCTTAGGATTATGGCCTTTGGTATTATTTAAGTATTTATGTGAAACCAACATGTTGTAGGTTTTGTGATCTCCAAGGTTAAAATCATTGAATTTTAGTGCTGCGAGCTTATCCTGGTCAGCACGTACTACGCGCACTCCTTTCGAAAGATACGCGGTGATCAATTTGTACTCAAAGTCTCTGGGTACAATGTCGCAGTTAATCTTTTTGCTCAAAGGTGGGATGTAAACTGAAAAAATTTGTGGGATCAGATTGACATTTGCAATATCATCTCTATGCTTTGTTCCTGTCTCGGTCGTGGTTTTGGAAGGTCCTGCGCCGCGAGCAGCGGAGGGAGAATATTGGAATCTTCCTGATGACAATGCTTGCACACCTGCAGACATCCTTCTCTCTAACATGACTCTCTTAGCCATTAGGTCAGTCAAAACTTCTTCAACTACTTTCTCAACAACGCTGAGCTCGTACGACATACAAGCTTGGGTCCACTAGCTCAGGTGTGAAAATGACATCTGAGATTACGATGAACAGTAAGTAAATAAGGCAATGATCGCAGGGTGAAGTAATCTCAAGGTTCGAGCTCAAATTATCACTTAACAAAAAGTATTCTAGGTGTGTGGCACGACAGACTAAGTAAGGAAACTTAGCAATGGTCTGCTTCCAATAGATATGGGGTCTGCATTAACTTTGTTCTATTCATTTTGGTGTTGTTCAGTGGTCTAGTGGGAACCCATAATTTCTTTTCAACCCATTCGGGGTGGAATTCGAATGGGTATATCGGTCCAACAATTATATTACTGTGCCATGGCGAAGTGCTAGAGGTCGTTATTCTGATATCTCGGCGAAGCTCAATTCTTGTGATTTTTCCTTCTGCGAAGTTCCTTCTGGAGTCGTCTGTAGCTTTCCGATTTTGGCCCTCTTATTACTTATCTTCCTAGCCTTTTTCCCAGTGAGCTTAGTCTCAGTCACCCTCTTTCCATTCTAAATCTTATCTTCTCTTGACATAGTCACTTCACATTGCCTAGGATCTTTCCTCAGATCCAAGGGTAATACTCCTTCATCATATGGGTTAGATATTTCGGTCTTCTATGGTTCTTCTAACGCTCTTATAGCTTCAACATCCAGGTTCCTGATGTTTAACAACGAAGATCTATTCTCTTGTTCCTCCATCAAGTAGGAAATCCTTCTAGTCATAAATTCCATGAGTTCTTTCTTCTTCTGTTCTAGGGATTCCTTTTCTTCTTTCCTTCAGATCTGGTCTTTTTCAATCCATATCTTTCCTAGCAAAGCTAGAAATGGGGAACGATCCTCAATATATCTAATGACTTCGAACTCTTCCTCTATCGAAGTTCCATGGGTATTCATAGTTATCTGGGTAATTCTGCCACATAAGGTTACCATTTTTCCTTTAAATAATCTGATGGTTCCTAGTGAAGGGACCAGAGCATGCATTCCTAGGGTTTCCCAAGTTCTTTCTGTCATAATATTCATCATTGTTTCCTCATCCAGGGCATAGTCAATGTCGAAGTCTCCTATTCTTACTTCAATTTTCTCCTGTTCTTTGAAGATCTCAGACAAATTGACATCCTTATGATCATTTAGGGTTTCTTTTATTTTCAGTAACATGTTCTCTGATTCTTTCTGGGGTTCTTCCATAATTTTAGTCTCTTGATCTCCTTCAGAGTTTTCTTGTTCCATATTCAGGTTTTCAAGTCTAGCAATCATTCTAGGGCAATCCAATACTTCATGGTCCATAGCTTTACAACAGAGGTAGCTAGGGTTTCTCGGAGGGAATTCCTTAGCAAGATGGTCTGGTCTTCTGCAACTGTAACAAAGAGTTAATCCTCTCTTTCTCGTCAATGATCTCCAACTCTTCTTGTACTACGTGCTAGGATCATAATGGCTGGCCTGCAAAAAATTCTTTCTAGGATCCTGCATCCACTTGTTAGTCCAGACATTATTTCTAGTCCAAACATTATTTCTATGCATAGGTATAACATATCTATCATTATACTTATCATATCTATTCATATCAAACTTTCTTTCATCTATTAATGCCCTAGTTTTTATGCTAGGACAGAATCTATCAAACATAGCTAGATCCATGTTCTAGAAAAAACAATTTTGCTTATCTACAGAGCACAAAGCTTCTAGATCTAAGAAATTTTGACTATTCTTACCTTTATTACAACATGGAGCTTATAGATCTTACCTCTTTTCTGTAGATCTGATTTCTTTCTTTCAGAAATTTCCACTTTTACTTTTCTTAGATCACAGAGAGTTCAGCTATCGCTTCTTTTCTTCGGATCTGATCTTCCTTTCTTCAGATCTAAGCTTATTCCTGGCACAAAGCTACACAGGTCGAGTAAAAAGAAACACACTAGGGAAACAGATCTACGTAGAGAGCTTTCTTTTGCACAACGTTTCTTTTTCCTTAGTTCCTAGCAATCACAGTTTCAGGTCTCTTCATTGGAACCATTTGTTGGCACAAGGGAAAACCCAGGGTTCAATGCTCAAGAGAGCACCAAGAAAACGCTAACTACTGACCCTTTCGGCAACACCTGCGAAGCAGATGAAGTATCACCCGAGGTAGAGGCAGGGGTGGTTTCAAGACTCAAGTGTCTGAAACCTTAGCTGGGACACCGATCTGTGATTATATCTATTACAGGGCACTTAGCATAGATCATTCATCTATATTTAACCCTTATGGTGCTTCGCATATGGCACAGAGCATCGCAGTGAATACTTAGACTAAAGATGATTCATTACTTAGCCACAAAACATAGATTATATTCAACAGATCAAGCACTAAACATCTTATATATCAAATCTAACATTCATTCTTATATCATAAGCAAAGAGCATAACTAGATCTACTTAATCACAACAAGCACTTAGCCAAAAGGAAACAATACTTAGGTCAAATCACATAGAAATTTACACAGAGTTACCGTGGTTCATCCCCACCCTGGGGCTACATCCACAGAGTCTTATTCTTTATATTATCTTAGTCAAGCAGTTACAACACAGAGCTTCAATGACCCTTGCTTCGCAAAGGACAAAAGATCTGCGCAGCTCGCTAGATCCTTCTTCCTTGCACTCAGCACAAAAACCCAACAACTTGCACTTAGCCTTCCGATCTCCTTACAATCATGCACAGAGCACTTGCGATACACATCCGATCACATAGATACATCTACTAGCACTAAGCCTTTAGCTATACATTTTCACTAAGCTGCCCCCCCCTACTTACATTGCCTAAGTATCTATTTATAGATTACAAAATGGGCCTAAACATGGGTAAATCCATGGGCCGACATCCCTTTCCCTTTACATCAACTCAAAAACCCTAAAAGGTACCCCAAAATATGTCTTTTTTGCTTCACGTTACGCTCCGTCTTTGGCAAGCTGTCGCAATCCCAAAATGGTCAAATATAACCAAGTATAATTCAAAACTTGGTCAAGGGCCAACGAAGCCTATCGATGGTGTAGGGATGCGGGTGCAATTTCGTTGGCAGGTCCAGTCGCTTGACAACCTCTGCTGAGATCAGGTTCTTCTGACTGCTTCTATCGACAATGAAATGAAGAAGAGACCCCTTTACCCAGATTTGTGAGTGAAAGAAACATTCCCCTTCCTCTGGTTCTTCTGGTTTGCTTGGCTAGACTTTGGTGGTAGCGACAGTGGCACTGGGTTCAACATCAATAATCCACTTCCCTCTTTCTGGATTTGATTCAGAGTCAGAATCAACCTCTAAATTGGAAGCCATCATCTCGACCACGAGTGACTTCTTGGAGCAACATTCTTCGGTGTTGTGCCAAGGTCTTTTATGTTATTCACACCATTTTCACGTGTCCTTCTTCATCTTCTCATTTCCCTTATTTTGTTGCAGCTTGGACTGGTTTTCCTGAGAGTGGCCATCTTTTGTCTGTCCCTTGTTGTGTGGGTTGGGGCCTCCTTTTCCCTGCTTCAGCTGTGAGGAGTTTATATATCCAAACTCTCACCTCTTTTGCTTAGATTTCTTCATATCTATAATTCGTACCTAATGAGGCGATTTCTAGAAACTCCATTTATGTTTGAATGTATCTATGAAAACAACCGCTATATTTGAGCACCGTATGTCACTCAGAGTCTTTGATACCCAATTTGGTGAGCAGGGTATGGAAAATATTGGTGAAATATAGTACTCTCTGGTCCCTTTCCTGACGCAGGGTGGTCCATCTGGTGTACTAGTCCTCGTAGCTTCCAACAGGGTAGTACTATTCTTTCATGGAATCCCGGAAGGAACCCATGTAGGGGAAACCACACATATTTTATATTCTTCTATGGCCCTTTGCTAAGAGTAAGTATCTGATCAATCCTTAATATGGGGGATGACCTTGAGGAGTGAAAAAGTAATCTTTTCCCTATCGAAAAAATTGTGGACTGAAAAATACCCTTCAAGCAGATTCAACCATTTATATACAACATCCGCATCTATCAATCCTTCAAATAATGGAATATAAAAAAATTACCTATACCTTGAAGGTGGTCGCATGGCCGCTTGATGAAGATGCTTCTCCTGTGCGTAGCCGCTGAAGGATCTGTGCAAATTTCTCCATCATTTCGTTCCTTTGTCATGCAATGGCTTCCTCGAGCAACATTTTAAAAGGATCTCCTGCTCCATCATATTTATTCTTGTCCCCCATGGGTTGTTGTTAGGCTCGACATGACCGATCTTGCAAATGATAGATTGGTTCAAGTCCCAACTTCTTGTACCTAGATCTTGTTGGGGACATGCACGAAGAAAAATAATAGAAGAGAAGACCTCTCTGATACCACTAATCTAGATTTAGGAGCGGAACGAACTGATTAAAAGATTGAATACAATAAACACAGAGATAGGGAGAACAACACATATATCCAATGAACAATATCTTCTATTGAATAAATTAAATAGGCTGAAAATGTAAAACTGCATAACTTAAACAACTTGTTTGAATGGTGGTAGCTATCTCTGAGAAGAGATGTGGCATCTACACACATCTGTATGAGTAGAATGATTACAATGAGGTTCCAGAGGCATTTTTAATATTACTCATGAATGCCAAAACCATAGACATCCAAAAACCTAAATTTAGGAGGTGAAACGCCAAAAGTCATGTGGGCCCCTATGGGTAAGTTGGTACCTCAACTTCTCGGGGTCGTAACTTTTTCATACGACCTCCATTTTAGGCACGTGATAGCTGGTTGGAAATTTCTTTTCGATAACTACACATTACACCATCAAACTTTGACTTTGTCTACAGTTTGACTATGGCAACCCAAAACAACACTGTTTAGGGACCCAAAACGTCCCTGGAAGTACAAAAAGATGTGCTGACATGAAAACATCCAAAATAAGCTAGTTGGATTAGGTGGGAGGCCAACAATCTTCTCTTGGAAGATTTGTAGGGCTTCAGACAACCCCAAAAGTGTAGAAACCACAATTATAAATAAGTATAAATGAACGTGTTGAACTAAAAAATGTCAAGAGGAGCCAATTGGAATAGGTGGGTGGCCACCAATATCCAACCGGATCAATTATTGCACTAATCATTGTAATAATTTATTTAATTTGATCAATTACTTTTTAAAGTGTTAAGGAAGTTCGTGTAAGTAAACATAGTTCATTTTTTATAAAGTGATTATAAATAGTTGTGTTACTCATTAATGGATCTCTTATGGTTGAAAATATTGCTAAGTGCTAAATCCATACATAAATGATGGTTCTCAAGGACCTAAATTTGATGAAAGATTGAATTCCCATCCTAGTTAAGACTCCAGAAACCAATAATAAGAATCATGTAGGTTAACATAATCACAATAGAAATAAGAGGGTTGAAACCTCACATTACTCTATCCAAAATTAATCATGGTTCACTATAATGGAAATCACAACATGTTACAAGGGTTTCTTAACACAAAATCAACACATAAAATATAAGTGCACAATAAAGACTCACATCAAATGAAAATATACCTCAAGTTCTCCATTAAGCTTGCCAAAATGTTTTACAATGTAGCCCAAGGGGAGAGCTCCTAAATACCCAAATTCTCCACCCTTTACAATGGAGAGAGAGAGCTCTTCTTTATAGAGTGAGTCTCTTCTCTTATACAATAAAATATTATTATTTTCTAACTAAATCCATCACAACTCAAATAAATATTATAATAATGAATTAGTTATATCTCTCCTCAATCCATGGTTGACCATCTTACAACATGTGGACATTAGCCTCTCCAAATAAATTCACCCTCATCCAAAAATAGTAGTAGTATGCACCAAATAATTCTCATGAAGGGGATGCACCACCAAAACTAGGCATCAAGCCAACTCAAATGCCAAGTTTCCACATGGAATGTTCCCTTCAAGAATGTGCATGCATGCAACCACTCCACATGTGTGAATTCCAAGGTAGCCAACTCCATGGATGAATTTTCAAGATTCCAAGTTGATGGAACGTCCACAACAAATTATGTGATCAATGTGTTGATGGATCCTAAATCCCTTTAACTCAACAACAGGAACCAAACCTGCCACTAAGGCCCAATTATACTATGTAGCGTTTAATAGTGGAATGGTTCTCCAGATCTTGCGATCTAGCCAATTAGTCGATGGGCTTTACGTCTTTTTGTGAAGGCCTCTCTTTCGGTTCATACGTTCTCTTTTTTGTATTTTCTTTTTGGTGTGACTAGTATAAGATGGAAAGCCGGTAAAAATCAACTAGGCAACAAATCAGAACAAACTTAAACTAATGGAGAAGAGGTTGGGTTTGGGATAACCCTTACACCCTAGCATGCGGACAATTATCGTATACCATAGGGCTAGTACTAATACATTAACCATGTGAATATTCCAATTACTGTCTGAGATAAAAATTATCAAAAGAAAACATGCATGTGATAAATAATGGTAAGCAAAATAATTCACTCAACGCTAATCATCCATCACATAATAACACAACGATTTATTTTCATCATTAAAGAAAGGACTGTAAAACATTGCATCAGATAGCTTATCAATAGATTTAATAGATCTTACTCGTTACTGCATACATTCGTGAGATGAGATAGGAAATAGTTCTTCTCCACATCCAATCATGCACGCATTTGATGAAAAAATACACTTGTCTCTGGTCCAGAAGGACTTCTCAATTAAAGGCAACTCCAAAATAATTCTTAACAAAACCCAAAAATGAGAGTTTCTTGCAACAACCATCGACCCTTAACTAATTGGTCGATGCTCTTATTTATAACATGAAATTAACTAAAAATAATGGTTGAAGTGCATATAAGTAAAACAAAATTCGCCACGTGGCATTCCCTCCTATCAGTTTGTCTAGGAGTCATCTCAAGATATCACTTTAAACGGGTGATTCTTCTCGCACTCTGACCAATTGATGAACAACTCCTCGCAGGTGTGGGCATATGGAAATCTGTGTTGTTCCATCGGGGCTGCATAAATATCTCTTATTTTTACTGCATGTGCCTGATACTTCACCATACTAACACTTAATTGTTGCAGCATAGTCCGAGCTTTGATTGACTGTTCCATAAATTGTCACACCTAACCTGGCTCTCTTGTGTCTATCATTTTCGCTATCTCTTCAACCCATGATGACTCTTTCTTGGTGTGTGATTTGATTATCTCGCGCAAGTTGACGAAGTCATCGAGTGTGCCGGACTCAGGGAGTCCGATATCCTTCACTGCCTTGTTGATTTTGACTCAGCTTCACTTGCACTTAGCCCATTTTATTGAATCTCTTGATGAGGCACCCGATCCATTCTTGCTCAATACTCGGAGGTATATTTCCTGCAATCGAAATTAAATTTGTTTAGAGACTGCGTACAAAACAACACTTGGTAAAATATATGTATAAAGTGTAAGCGTGAAGAATCCAGACTAGTACATACCTATAAAGTTTGATAAACCTAGTTGTTTGATACTGATGGGACCTCTGCGATATTTAGAGTTGCTTGCACCACTTCTGTTAGCGTCGCCATTTTTTCTCTGGTTAGGGTGGGTTACATCCGCGTGCCTCATAATGAAATATCAGGTATGGAAAAAATATGAAAGTTGAAGTCACGCTAGTGGCCGGTTGGCCCTTGTAGTTTGGAAAGGATGTCAGAGCCAAAAATGTGCTGAAAATATGAGTATGTTCCAAAAGATTTGAATCTTGTCATAAGGGAAGTCGTTAGGCACCCCAAGTCGAGGCAAGTTGTTTAAACAGAAGTCGCATCAACAAGTGCACCGACCATCATCATCTCATCATGAAGGCTTGGGGATTGGAAAATCAAGGTGATCATACCACACACCATTTGCAACTCCTATCAGTTGTATCTCACATACCTCGGAAGGTACTCATCGTGCGGATGTGCCACAAAAAATCTTCAGTTTGCTTCAAAACATCCTTTTTCCATGAATCCAGTGTTCCCCGACATGTTTCCACCCACTGCCCGCTCTATTATAAATTCTGGATGTTATGCATGTGTTCTACCCACCAATTGAGCTTATGCATTGTTGGTAATTCATCTCGCGAGCCTAGGCTGATCAAATTTTTCTCTTTGGGCCCTCGTTAAGTTCCCCACGCATAAGACATATACGTTGTTTCACCATGGGAACCCCTCAAAACATAAGACAGGGCTCGCGAAGCATCCTAAGAGCCAGACTTGAGCCGCAAAGCACCTGGGATTCATTCTTACTCGCAACAATCATTCTTGAGGCTTCAAAGGGAGGTTCCTACCTGTGCGTGGAAGCGATGGTATCACATCATTGGGAGGTCGAAGTGGAAGAAGTTGTGCCAAAAGGAAGGACGTTGGAAGCCACGCCTCCCCAACAGCAGAAACCCTAGAGAAGGAGAAGGCCAAGGAAGAATAAGGAGGTTGGGGAAAACCAAATCCCGAGCAAGCCATGCGCAAGGTCGTCCACCGAGGAATTACTTATGTGCGCTATCTGGCTAGAGCCTATAGAAAACATAAGTCAAGGAAGCGGTATTGGATTGGGGAGGATAGATGCCACTGGTTCTAACATTCGAGAGCCGAATCAGTAGCTGAAGCAGGCACAACTTTCCATTGCTGAACTCTACCAGGAAAATAGGGAATTAAGATGACAATTGGCAACAAATACCCTTGAGGTGTCGGCCTCACAAGTCGTGTAGGGAACGTGACATGGCTCAAGAGATAGCTCCGGGAAGCGCAATATATAATCGTGCAGTTTTGCAAAGAAGAAAGGCTGTCAGAAGAACAGAATATGAAAGCATCTCAGGGAATGGGAAGAATCTGGGGATAAAGTCCGCGTGGACCTTGTCAATGCGCATGATTAAGGACTTTGTCAATGCGCATGATTAACGAACTCTATTTTTTATTCTTAGACGTAGCACAAATCTTGATAGTTGTTTTTGAAAATTTTCATGTTATTAATGTAAACTGGGTTGGTTGGCCAAAAGGCAAAGACAGTGTCTCTTGTATGTAATCTGAGCTCGATGAAAATCTAATATAAAGTCTTGAAAATTTTGACGAAAGGATTCTGGTTGTAGCGGTTGGATGCATCGTTTCTTTTCTTTGTGTATGTATCTCCTGTGTTCTTTCTCCATACTTTTCTTGCCTGATTCAGAACGTATTTTCGAGCTTGGGATTCTCTACGCAGCGCCCTTGGTTTGCATCATTAAGAAAGACCATATTTCTTGCAAGTTAGCCCCAGATTTATACTTAGCAGTGCTCCAAGTTACTTTGTGTTTTCCGTTTCTATTCTTCTGCGAAAAACCTCCGACGTTGATCGACTTCGTGGTACGGTGATGATGAGGAACAACTAGCTCGGGATACATGACATTGAAGACCAGTGACTTAGCTCATGGATAATGGTTGGACTCAGGACTTTATTCAAGTTGTATGCTTTAAGTTAAACCTAGGACTGTCGATGCCGAAAAGGTATTAGGGATTGACGTTCGGGGATAAACCTATCACGTAGTTTCCTTTGGGTTAACATCCTCAAAACTCCCGATGTTGAAAACGTTTCGGAAGTCAAAAATTGGAGAAAACTTTAGCATAGTATGGATGTTCATCGCGATTTGATATTCTCCGATTTTTATAATCCCGTCGGGTATCGACGATACCATTTCTTTCTTCATTTAACGTTTAATCTTTTCCCCTTTTACCAACGTCGAAGAGGATCGGTTGTCGGCAATTTCGTTAGATGATGATTATCTTGAAAGAAAGCTTCCTTTTTACGATTCCGATGAAAATCAACGCTCGGGGACTGCGGTTTCTTGGAATGATTTTATTTTATCTTTTACTTCCTTCTGATGTCGAATCTTTGAGCACGTTGGGGGAATGTTTTGGTTGTCGATTATTTATTTAAATGTTAAGTCTTTTAAATTATGGATTTTCACATGTTCAAGAAAACTTTGAGAGACTTAAATGAGAATCAAAATAATAAGAAAATGAAACATTTTTCACAATGAAGTGGAATTAGATAGTGCAAAAGATCAAGTGGTACCCAAAAAGTAAAATTTTACATAGGATTTTTAGGGTGTGTTGAGTGCTCAACAAATGGAGACTTACTGGCCGAAATCATAATCTGTGTTCCTCCTTCAGGCTTGGTTGATGCAAAAGCTGTTAGAGAACTTAACTGGGTTTAAATCAGAGCCTCTTTTCCCCTTGTATTCGAAATTCTATGGGTATGCCCGTGGGGTTTTTCAACCTTAATTCCACCTTCATTTCCTATAACCTTGACTCATGACCTCTTTTGACAAGAACCTAGTAGAGAATTCACTGGAACAAAGCCTTTAATAACCTTTACTCACTTTCTATGGTGTTGCTCCAGTGCCAACAAGCTTCCATAGCCCCGACAGAGTCACCACAACGTCACAGACCTTGCTCCGGTGCCAGTGAGCATCCATAGCCCCAGCGGAGATATCTGCATACCCTCTGTTGTTGTGCGCTCATTTGATATAGTTGAATTTTGCTTTGACAGAATGCCTTGAGCAAGCGGGAGAGGAGGACGTCTATTTTTTGCAAATGTATGAGGTGATTAAGGTGAAACTCACTAGCTTTGTCTTTGAGGTGCATCTAGTCCTTTCCAGCTTTCCTTCTTTCCCTTAAATTCTTACCAGACCACTAAGCAAACACTTCTGAGATTTCTCCAAAGTTGTTCATTTGCGTAGGTTAGATAGAGAGCCTCTCGAAACAATTTCAGGTTCCCTAGTGCTTCTCATGTTTGTATGTGAGCGACGAGTTAGGAAGAGAGTTTACTATGTCGCATGATTTGGGGTCAATCATTTTCTTGCTGAACACAATATTCAAAAGAGCAGAAGTCCAAATAGAAAAAGAAAACAAAAAATGCAGTTTGCAATCGACCTATCTAGATACAAAATCATGAAAATATGCACGCAAAACATAAAACACACACACACACACACACACACACACACACATATATTATTGGAAGTATTGTTTTAGAGCTTAGCCATTCACTGGGATGGCGTCAGGTTCTCCCCTCAGATTATGTAACCGATAAGTGCCTACCCCAATCTTCTCGGTCACCTGGAAAGGTCCGAGCCATAGGTTCTGAAACTTAGAATGTTTTCCTTTAGGCTCGTTTGCTCTGTCCCACTTCAGGACTAGGTCTCCTACTTCAAAATTCTTCTCTTTAGCCTTATGCGTGTCAAACCATCTTTTAACTATCTGTTGGTGGGCTATGAATTTTGATTTAGATTTATCCCTTTATTCTTCTAACATGAGTAGGGTGTCAATCCTTTGTTGCATGACTGATGAGGTCTCCCCTCTGGAGTCTTGGGCAAGTTGAAGAGATGGAAGATAAAGACTGTTCGGGAGATGGCTTCCTGTCCTTATACTATAAAGTATGGGGAATTCCCTATATCTTACTTGGGTGTAAATCTATCTTCCCATAAAGCGTTATGGAGTAGATTATGCCAATTCCTGTGGTTGTCTGCAACCGTTTTATTTAATATTATTACCAGGTTCTTATTAGTTGATTATGCCATTCCATTCCCCTGTGGATAATAATTTGCAGAGTATCTAATGATGATTCCTTTGTCCTGGGAAAACTCTGTTAATAAGGTGGAAGAGAAATAAGTTGCATTATAAAAAAAAAGAACAGACGGGACACTGAACCTTGTGATTAGTTGTTTTTCTATGAATTGGATTACCACCTTCTCATTTACATGGGTCAAAGGGATGGATTCTTCCCATTTCGTGAAGTAATCGGTGAAAGTAAGTATGTATTTGTGTTGTTTTGAAGAGCTTGGTGTAATTTCTCCTATGATGTCTAACCCCCATTTCTCAAAAGGCCTAGAAACGGTTACCAGTTGGAGGGGGACCGTTGCTCTCTTCTCTCTCCTAGCACTTATTTGACAATTTTGATAGTTTCTAGCATAGGTGTGAGCATCCTTGAACAAAGTGGGCCAATAATATCCAACTCTCAGTATCTTATGAGCAGTTGTGTTTCCTGCAAAATGCCCACCTGCAGGTCCATCATGGAGCTCCTTCAGAACTTTGTCTGCGTCTTCATGTTCAAGACATCTTAAAAGTACCCCATCATAATTAAGCCAGAAGAGTACCGAATTTATGAGGCGATATTGTGCATATTTTAACCTGAGAGCTCTCCTTTCCCTGGGGTTTAGGTATTTTTGGCAAGTCCCATGATGTAGGAGATAAGTCAGTTTCTCATACCAAGACTCTTGTATTGGGGAAATGTATGAAACTTTACCACACCACAATGCCATTTCATTCTCCCATCCAGGGTCTTCATTTACTTGGTCTTGAGCTTCAGTTGCCAGCTTGCATAACCCTTTTCCTTTAACTAGTTTAGTGGGTTTTATATATAGATCGAATTCTTGGACTACTATCATCTAGTTCCCTCTTATTTCCCCCATCTCTTGTTGAGTAAATAGGGATCAGACCATGGGGTGAGGAAAAATTACTTTGGTATATTTCTTGAGGATGTAAGATCTGAAATTCTTTACTTCCTTATAAACTTTGTAAGCCTTCTTATCTATAGTAGGGTAATTTAGTTGCCCCCCCCTGGAGGTTAGTGCTCATGAACGACACTGGGGCCTCATTGTTTTCATCATCTTTCTGAGTCAATACTGCAGCCAATGATTGGTCGAAGGAAAAAGTATAGAGGAAGAAATATTTATTGAAATCGGGACTTCGCAACACATGGGATTGAGATATAGAAGTCTTAATATCATTGAAGGAATTCTTTCGTTCATCATCCCACTTAAATTCGACATCTTTACAAATCATCTTTTGTAATGGTTTGATAGTTTCAGTGAAATCGGGGGTGAATTTCCTCACAAAGTTGATTTTTCCAAAGAATGAATGCATATATTTTTTGTTATGGGGAAACAAAAGTTGATCTATAGACTTAATCCTTTCTGGGTCTATGCGAATGCCTACATGGGATGTGATATGGCCTAACAATTTACCTTCCTCGACACCGAAAATAGTTTTCTTAGGGTTTAAGGATATTCTGTATTTCCTACACCTTTCGAAAATTCGGGTGAAGTGTTGGATGTGATTTTCTCTGTTCTTTGAATACATAGTCACATCGTCCAAGTAAACTACTACATACTTGTTGACTAGTCCCTGAAAATCTACATCCATGGCCCTCTGGAAGGTTTCTCTTGCATTGATTAAACCAAAGGGCATGCGTTTGTAAGTGAAAGTTCCCCACTTGGTTCGGAAGGTAGTTTTGAAACGGTCTTCTTTTGAAACTAGAACCTGGTTGTAACCTGAGAAATCGTCCAGCAAAGAGAAAATCTCAGAGCCAGACACAGTCTTCAAGAGATGTTCCATTGGCAAGACTGGGTAGTTTTCCTTTTCTGAATCTCTGTTGAGGTTTCTGAAATCTATGCATAAGCGAATCTCCCCAGACGTTTTCTTTACATGAACCAAATTAGCTACCCATGAAGAATGGCTAACTTGGAAGATAATTTTGGCATCTAACAATTTCTTCAACTTCTGACAAATGAGAGGTTCCACGGAAGGGTGATACTTTTGGAGCTTCTGTTGGAAGGGTTTCACTTCAGGTTTTAACAGGATAGTGTGTTGAATGATACATGTATCATAAGTTTTTAGATCTCGGTAGGACCACACAAAGAAATCTTGATATTGTCTGAAGAGTTTGAGATAGGCATTCTTTTCCTCTTTAGATATGGTTTTTTCGAGGTTTATGTTTCTTGGGTTTTCTGAGGTTCTGAGATTTATAGTTTCATGCATGGGACAGGGACTACCGGTCCTAGCATTTCTGGGCCCCTTAAATCATTCCTTTAGATCAAAAAGGTTTTCTAAGTTGGATATCCCATTCGGTATCATGTGATAATTTGATTTGTCGATCGATTGATTTACATGAAGGTTAGTTTCCGTCGAGAGTTCCTAGAATGCTTCATCGTCAATGACCAAATCTTTAAAATTATCTTGATTAGTCAAAAAGTTTATGATTTGTTCTTCTCCCTCAAAAACCTTCCTATTAGAAATACTGTTGGGAACATAGGGTTTATATAAAAGTTCTACAGTGAACCGAGAAGATTCATAATCCTCTAGAGGTGATAGTCGGTGGTTAGAGAATCAACGGGAATGTTCTTCCCCCTGGGAATTGTTATAATGTTGAAAGCTTCAAAATGCTCTATTAGCCTGTGCACTTCCTGTTGGTAATTCTTCGGGTGTGGAGAATTGAAATGTATAGTATTCCTTATTTGTCTGAAAATGATTCTAGAGTCTTTGAAAACCTTTCATCCTTGGACATCTAAGTCTATGGATTTCTTTAGCCCTTGTATTAAAGCTTCATACTCGACAATGTTATTTGTGCATTCGAATTCTAGTCTACAAGATAGGAAATGTCGTTTACCTTTACGATTAATGAGAATACACCCTGCTCCTGACCCTTCTTGCGATTTAGATCCATCAAAATATAGGGTCCAAACTTGTGGGAAACATATGTCGGTTTCCCCTTCCCTATTACTTTTCTCTTTTCCTCCTACTAGTTCTGTGATTTCTAATGCAGGTTCTTGGCAGAAGAGGGTTTCTTCCG
>ML810797.1:425182-443511 GCA_009831015.1 Picea engelmannii | reverse complement strand
GTGCATCCACTGTGGATGGATGCAATGGAAGAGGTGGTGCAAATGGGTGGCATGTGGGTGTATCCACTGAAGATGCATGGAATATGAAATATGGTGGGGTTAGGTGGCGATGAACCCCCATGAGTTGTACAAGTGATGGAATAAAGCTTGACATGGAAACAAGTAACCCAAAATCCATGGTTGGGTGCCTAAGGATTGGACTAGTATTGTAACTGGAGAAAATATCAACAACCTACATACATATTAATGATATTGTTATTAGTACCAAATAGTAAAATTCAAGAACATAAATACAACCAATTTGAGATATAAACGAGATTTAACTCAACACATGATACATGTAAAGTAGGTGACTTGTCCATCCTAGGTGGACATTTCTCATCACCTATTGGTCCTGCAACCTATAGAAACATGAGAACATTATAAATTTGAGGATGTCAAAAAATAAAGAAATCACTATGGTGAATTTATCAAATGTGACACATAACTATGTATGTGGTACACCGAATGAGCAGGTTGCCTCTATTGCTGCATCAATGGTGGAGACATACATTGATGCATCTATCAAGATTCAACATATAGGGTCTATTATATGAGAGTAGAAAGTGAAAAACATCATACAATAAAATATTGAAATAAATAAACATAATACTATATAAAAATATAACAATGAAGAACATAGATATGGTTAAGATACTAACCTCCTCCATGAAGCTCTAGTGTCCACTGGCCTCCATAGGCCCATAACAAGTCTTCCTGCAACTTGAGCATCTAAGAGGCTCACATTAACGACCAATTTTTCCATGTGCCATATCCTTGTTTCACTCTTCTCTAGGGGTTGAGGGTCTGACCCCTCGATCAATGTCATCACCAAGCACCTCTTGATGAGATAGTGCAAAAAAACTACCATGTTGCACTAGACTTCGAGTCAAGGATGATAGAGCTACTTGTGCCTATTGCAATCGATTTGTAATGGGAGCATGTTGGGTAGGGTGGTTATTCCTTCACCTGGGGGCAAGAGGACCTAACATGGGATCACACCTAACATGGTCTCGGTCCTATGCGAACCCTCAACCCACCCCCTGGAAATCACCAATGTCAAAGTAGTTCATATGGTTAGCCAAAACAAATTCTTCCCATAATTTTCTCAAAAAATATAAAGGAACCTCCCTATTATTGTAGGGAGGTTTATCAAATACTATGAACCATCTGTCCATCCATTTTTCAAGAAATTGTGGGTGGATGCACCAATCCATACAAATGTGTTTCTTGTTCACTGGTGGTTGTTGTCTAGTTTGAGTATTAATAAAAAGATACATCAACTCTTGTTTTCATATACCCAAGTCTCTAACATGGTTTCTATTGAGTCTAGTCCTATAGAACTCGAACATACTACCCCTATATTTAGAAATAGTAGTTAATTTCCCTTGGGCACTTGCAATGGATTATACAATGGCATCCAATGAAGTGGCCAAAGACAATCGACTAGGTTCCCTTGTGCCCCTTAATTCATGCACAAGTGATCTCAATGTGACCAACCCCTCATCAATTTGTGTGTTTATGTTTGGTGGTTGTGGTGGGTTGGGATTCTCCTTACCTTGTTTTTCTTGTGTACGGTTTTCATTCTCTCTAGGTTCCATTTTATAATATGTGTTGCAATTTAATAAGGAATGGAATATAAATTAGGTCAGTTTTTATTTAAAATATAAAATTACAAAAAACACCAATACACATTTTAAGAAATTAAAAAAACAATAAAATAATCATATTTCTTGTAAATTCTCTATCATTGTTTTTAAAGGGGAAATGTTAAGAAATGTAAGAGGCCACTCTCTCTTAATTTTCTAGATGAGATTCCTTGATGCATGAGCATCTGCCTAAGTGAATTTTTGATATTGACTCGAAGGGTCACAAAAGAATCTACCAAGGGATTTCTTTCCCTAATTTTATTTATTGTAATAGCTAGATGTTTCTAGAAGACATATTAACAGATGTCTCATGTTTGATAGTTGTGATTATTGTTGATTTTATTGTTGATATTTGGGAACATAAATTATAGAATTAGGGCTTGTTGAAATAGCTTGGGATTCGTCAATTTGAGAGCTAACCGAGAGCTCTGAGTTTATATTGATTATGGTTGTAATAGGGAAAGGTTAGAAAGTGTGTAGAGTGCTAAATTCGTGTGTGTGCAAAAGCCTGACAGGATGAGAAGGAACTGTGCATCAATGTCTAATTTCATTCCTTCAAACTATTGAATAAAGATTATGATTATGAAATTGTGTCTTCCATATGTGTTCTTGTGAAATTTTGTGTATAATCAGTGACTAGGGTGCAGGTTATTTGGATAGTAGAGGTTTAGGTGCGAATTTAGATTTCAACACATCAAGAATCCATAGGATTGGAGAAGATTGAAACTGATGGATATAGTTAAATATGGGAGTGGAGTTCCACCAGATCGATGGTCATGATTGAACATTCATCAGATCTGAAAGAAGGCAGGGGTGTGTTTTGGAAATCGTTCATTGTAACCATTGTAAGAGTGAAATATAACCAACTCTAATCTTGATGTAACCATTGTGAGAGTGAAATATAGTTGTCCATCGAAGGGGATTTTCAATCCAAATCCACCATTCATTGCAACAGAGCATCACAGGTTAAATCCTCAAAGTGAGTTTGAACACAAAATTTTGATGATGGATCCTGACCATCCATCAAAAGAGAGCCATGAGGAAAACTCATCATCCATCAGAGCTAGCTTCCTGAGCCTTATTTCCAATTGGATTCGAGCAAGGTATCCCAATAGTGAATTAAATTCATCTATATAAAAGGAATATCATTGAAGGAGGTTAGAAATCAGAGAAACTTCGAGGAGTGATCCACACCGTCCATTAGATTGTCTTGTAAAAAAAGATCCAACATTCATCGGTGCTAGAAATCAAAACTTTGTTCCTCATTGACTCCAACACAACACTCTGACAAATAATCAGAGTCATCCATCGTAAGGATTGGGGAGTATTCAAGACCACCCATCGAGTAAGCCAATTCAAAGTCTTACTCTGAATTCCATTCCATTCACAGTGTTCCAAGGTGAGATCTTGATCGTCCCTTCAATCACAATCAATGGTTGCAAATGAAAGTTGAGATTGTCTGAAGAATAATCCTTATCATCCACTTGGTGGTTGATCAATGGTTAATGGATATCCTTCACCATATCCTGAATATGTAGATCTAACCTCTCGTCGGATCTCTGAATCCATGGCCACAATTAAAATGGATTTATAACATCTTGTCAGAGTTGTTTGAGTTTTGTTCACTCCGAATAGATCATTCTAACTTTAAAAAGGAAGAGCCAACTGTCTATTTAAGAAACAGATAGAGGGCACAAGTGGATTCTCTTTACAAATATTATCAAGGTTTAAACTCGTGAATATTTTAAAGGTTTTATCTCGTGGACCAAGTGTTTGATCACATGATATAGAGAGAGCTTAACGCCCAATTAGACCTACGTAACGAAGAAAATCAGAGAGATATCCAAGGTCGCAAATAGAAGAATTCCAACAAAGATCGATTTGTTATCTTTGTATTATGGGTACTGTAGCCGATGGATATAATTTGTGGTATCATATCTTAAGGGATATTGTCTTCAGTATCCATGCTGCCAAGAAGACGTAGGCCACCATTAGGAGAAGTTGTAGATTTGTATAATGAGTTGAGGAGAGTCCAGGATCGAATGGAAGCCATGGAAACAACTCAATGATGGGAACCTGACATAGGTGATGTTAGTAAATATGAAGACACTAGATCTGAGGAAGGAGGTGAAACAAATGAGGAACAATTGTTAAGGTTGGTTACAAAGGTGGGAGCTAAACCAAAAATGGAGGTGTCAATGTATGAGGGGAACTTGAATGTTGAAGAATTTCTTGACTAGATCAACGCAATGGATAAATACTTTGACTATGAGGACATAGATGAAGAGAAGAATGTTAATCATGATGTGACTAGGCTAAAAGGATATGCAACCCTATGGTGGGATGAATTGCAGGATGACAGGAAGAAGAAAGGAAAGACAAAAATCAAGAATTGGGATAATATGGTAGCTAAGTTCAAGGCCAAGTTCATGCCTAAAGATTATCAGTTGAGCCTATTCAGAAAAATAAATAACTTGAGGCATAAAAATATGACAGTAAAGGAATATAGAGAACAATTCTACAGGTTGAACATCAAGCCAGGGCATGTAGAGGATGATGCTGATAAAGTTGCAAGGTATATTATTGGCTTAAGGTATGATATCCAGGATGAAATTAGCCTCTTGACCCTGAGGACTGTAGAATATGCTTATCAAGTAGCTTTGAAAATATAAGAGAAGACAACTTGAAAACAAAGCCGGAAAACAAGAGGAAGAGGTCCTACAAGAGGAAAAGGACAAGTCAGTCATAGGGGAATATCCAAAACTTCTAAATATGAAGGGGGCAATTCAAGCTCAAGAAGTCATCCATCAAAACGATAATTTAGAGGAAGAATATTTTTCTCCAGAGGTAGAGAATTTATATGCTACACTTTTGGAAAGACAAAACAAATGTCTTGGGACTATCCTGAAAACAGATAAGTAAATTAGAGGAATGAAAACGTTGCAGAGGTCAGGGACAAAACAACTAATACAGTGGAAAAGGAAGAAAATCCTAAGGTAGGAGAGTATTTAATGTTGAAGAGGATCTTGTTCAAGTCATAGAAAGAGGCAAGTGAGCCAGCACAAAGAAAATTTTTGTTTAGGACTATATGCAAGTCAAAGGGGAAGTCTTGTAAAATTGTCATTGACAATGGAAGTACAGAAAATTTGGTTTCCACGGAGATGGTGGAGAAGATGGGATTGAAATGGATGGCGCATCCCACTCCACACAGAGTGTCATAGTTGCAAAAAGGACATCATCTCTTAGTGAATGAGCATTTTAAAGTGGAATTCCAAATTGGTAAATATAAGGATGAGGTATTATGTGACATAATTCCCATGGATGTTTTCCATATTCTATTAGGAAGGCCATGGAAATATGATAGGAAAGTCAATCATGATGGAAGGAGAAACACATATTCCATAGAGAAAGATGTATGTAAGCATGTGATGTTTCCTTTGAAGGATTAATCGGCCAAAGAAGAACCTAGACCTAGTGTTTTACTAATGAGTGGGAAGGAAATTCTACAAGAATTCAAGAAGGAAGAGGAGGTACATTTTTCTCTTCTTGGTAAGTCAAAGGTAATACTCACTACTACAAATCTGGATGATTTACCCACAGAAGTTAAAGGTATGCTTGATAAATTTGTTGATATAATAGTAGATGAATTACTTAATGATTTACCTCATGTGAGAAGTATAAGTCTCCATATTGATTTGATATTGGAAGTAAGTCTGCCTAACAAAGCAACCTACATATTTACCCCTCAAGAGAATGAAGAAATAAAGAAGTAGGTACAAGAGTTGCTAGACAAAGGTTTGGTGAAAGGAATTATGATCCTATGTGTTGTACCAATAGTTCTCAACCCAAAGAAGGATGGTGGATGGCGCATGTGCATTGATTCTACTAAATTGACAAAATTACCATGAGGTACAGATTTCCATTACATATATTAGTTGATTTGATGGATTGCTTAAGTGAGGCAAAGTATTTTTCAAAAATTGAATTGAAAATTGGGTACCATCAAATTAGAATAAGAGAAGGGGATGAATGGAAGACTGGTTTTAAGACTAACAGTTGATTGTATGGATGGTTGTGATCGCTTTTGGGATCATAAACACTCCTATCAAATTTATGAGGTACTAAAATAATTTATTGGGAATTTTGTGATTGTCTATTTAGATGACATTCTAATTTACAGCCAGACAAAGGAGGAATATTTAAGACATCTTAAGATGGTTTTGAGCACCTTGCAGAAGGAAATATTGTTGATAAATTTGAAAAAGTGCATATTTATGAAGAGGGATTTGATATATTTGGGGTTTGTAGTATCCAAAGATGGCTTAAATATGGATCCAGAGAATATTCAAGCAATTTTGAATTGGCCAACCCAAAGAAGCACATTTAAGGTAAGAATTTTCCATGGACTTGCAAGTTTTTACAAAACATTCATTAGAGGTTTCAGTCAGATATGTACACCTATTGTAGAAACTATCAAATAGAGTAAACAACCATTTAAGTGGATTGAGGCAACTGATAGAACTTTTAAGATTTTAAAGAAGAAGATTATTGAAAAGCCTATATTAGCTTTTCCAAGTTTTGATCAATTTTTCAAGTTGAGACTAATGCTAATGGGACTGTAATACAAGATTTATTTAGTCAAGAGTAGAGACCCATTGCATATTTCAGTGAGAAACTAAGTGAAGAAAAACAAATGTATTCCTATTATGAAAAGGAATTTTATGCAATTGTTCAAGCACTTAAGAAGTCAAGGAATTACCTCATGCCCAAGGAGTTTGTCCTATACATTGACAATCATGAATTATAGTTCATAAGTAGTCAACCAAAGTTGAACCAAAGACATGACAAGTGGGTTGAATTTCTGCAAAATTTACCTTTGTGATTAAACACAAAAGTGGTAAGACTAATAAAGTTGTTGATTCCTTAACTAGGATTAATTTTCATTTGCAAGAACTTCAAGTCATCACTTTAGGTTTTGATGCTCTAAAGGAAGTGTATAAGGATGATGTAGATCTCAAGGATGCCTATGCAGCTTGTGAAACCCCAGTTTATTGCAATAGAAGCAAGTGGTTGGACTATATTTTATAGGAAAGGTTGTTTTCCAAGAATTGTAAACTATGTATACCAAAGTGTTCAATGAGGGGAAATCATATTAAAGAAAATCAAAATGGAGGACTGTCGGGACATTTTGGTCAAGATAAGAATTTTTCATAGGTAAATGATTTCTATTATTGGCCAGGTATGCAAAATTAGGTAGAGATATTTGTGGAAAAAATTAGGATATGTCAGCATGCTAAGGGGAGGAGTCAGAACACATGACTATATCTTCCACTACCTATTCCAAACAGACCATGGGATTCAATCAACATGGATTGTGTACTAGTATTACCAAAGACACAAAGGGGGAATGATTCTATCTATGTTGTGGTAGATAGATTTTAAAAAATGGATCATTTTATTTCTTGTAGGAAGACTAGTGATGGAACTAATATATCCAATCTAATTTTTTCAGAAATAGTGAGATTGCATGGTCTACCCATAAGCATTGTTTTAGATCATGATAAAAAATTTGTAGGTCATTTTTGGAGGACCCTGTGGAAGAAACTGGGTACTAATATCAGTCGTATCTCAGCCTATCACCCACAGACTAATGGGAAAAGAGAGGTAGTGAGTAGAATCTCAGGGAATATTTTGAGGAGTCTTGTATATAAAAATCCCAAGCAGTGAGACCAGATGCTTGCTCAGGGTGATTTTGCATATAATGACTCACCAAATAGGAGCACAGGAATGAGTCTATTCCAGATTATGTATGGAATGCATCCAAGAGGAGTATATGAGCTAAGAAACTTAGGAAAGAGGGAATTAAGGAGTGTGGATGGTGAGGATTTTGTTGTAAGAATGCAAGAGCTACAGGAAAGTGTGAAGAAAAGATTGTAGGAGAGTAGTGGTAAATACAAACAAAGGGATGACATGAAAAGGAGACAAGTGGAATTTTAGGTTGGTGATTTGGTTATGCAATATTTGAGAAAGGAGAGGTTTCTAGTGGGGACTTACAAAAAAATGAAGTTGAAAAAGGTTCGACGTTACAGAATATTGAGTAAATTTTCTGCCAATGCATATGAGATTGAAATTCCAACTGGTATTGGAATTTCTCCAATCTTCAATGTAGCATATTTGTATCCCTTTAAGAAAACAAAATCTGTTTCAACAAATGAGATAGTAAGTAATAAAGGTTAGACCATTGAATGGGAAGAAAAATTCCCTAAGGAATTTTAAAAGGAGATTGAAGTAGTATTGGACAAGAAAGTGGTAAGGAAGACCAGAGGTAAATACTACTTCCAGTATTTGGTTAAGTGGAAGAATCGGCCATAGGAAGATGCTACTTGGATGACAATAGTATAAGTTTCCAAGTATGGCATAGATTTTGAAGATCTCATGAACAATTCATTTCTTCCCTCGGATTTAAATGCAGGAGCGTTTTCCTAAGAGAATTTTCAAGATTGACCCGAAGGGTCACAAAACAATTTATCAGGGGCGTTGGTTCCATATTTTTATTTATTGTGATAGCTAGATGTTTCTATAAGACATCTTAGTAGATGTCTTATGTTTGATAGTTGTGATTATTGTTGCTTTTATTTTTGATATTTAGGAACATAATTCTAGAGTTAGGGCTTGTTGAGATAGCTCAATATTTGTCAGTTTGAGAGCTAACCGAGATATTTTTGTTTATATTGATTATGGTTGTAATAGGGAAAGGTTAGCAAGTGTGTAGAGTGCTAAATTTGTGTGTGTGTGTGTGTATAGAAGCATGAGAGGCTAGGAAGGAACTATGCATGAATGTCTATTTTCATTCCTTTAACCATTGAATAAATATTATGATTATGAAATTATGTCTTCCATATGTGTGCTTGTGAGATTTTGTGTATAATAAGTGACTAGTGTTTAGGTGATCGAGATCACAGAGGTTCAGGTGTGAATTTAGATTTCGACACATCAAGAATCCATAGGATTAGAGAATATCAGAACCAATGGCTATAGTTAAATCTTGGAGCATAGTTCTACCAAATCAATGGTCCTAATTGAACACTCATCGAACTCGAAAGAAGGTGGCGGTGTGTTTCGAAACTCATTCATTTGGAGTCCCAATCCAAGTCTGATTCTGACGTAACCATTGTGAGAGAGAAATCTTGTCATCCATCAGAGGAGATATTCGATCAAAATCCACCAATCATCGAGATTGACCATCGGAGTTTAAGTCCTCAAAGCGAGTCTGAACACAAAATTTCAATGATGGATCTTAACCGTCCATTGGGACAGAGGTACAAGGAAAACCCATCGTCCATCTGATCTGGATTTCAGAGCCTTATTTCCAATTGGAAATGAGCAAGGCATTCCAACAGTGAATTAAATACATTCATATAAAAGGAATATTGATTGAGGAGGTTGGCAATCAAAGAAACTATGAGGAGTGATCCACAATGTCCATCGTATCGACTTGTTGAAAAATATCAACCATTCATCGGTGCCAAACATTGGAACTTTGTTCCTCATTGACTCTGAAACAAGACTCCAACGACCAATCTAAGTCATCCATTGCAGGGATCGGAGAGTAATCCATACCACCCATCGGGTAAGACAATTTGGAGTCTTACTCCAACTTCCATTCCAACCACAGTGTTTTGAGGTGAGATCTTGATCGTCCCTTTCGTGATGATCAATGGATGTGAATGAAATTTGAGATTGTCTGAAGAAGAATCCATGTCATCCACCTAGTAGTTGATCAATGGTTAATGGAGAGCCTTCACCATATCCTTAATATGCATATCTGACTGCTTGTCGGATATCTAAATCAATGACCATGATTAAAAGGGATTCAGAACATCTTGTCAAATTTGTTTGAGTTCTCTTCACTTTGAATAGATCATTCCAACTTCTAAAAAGAAGATCCAACCATCTATTTAAGAAAAAGATCAAGGCTCAGGTGGATTCACTTCAGAAATATGATCGAGGTTTAAGCTCGCAAATTTCTTAAAGGTGTTAGCCCATGGACTAGGTGTTTGGTCATATTATATAGAGAGAGCTTAATGCCCAATTGGACCTATGCAATGAAGAGAATCATAGAGAGATCCAAGGTCGTGAATAGAGGAATATGCAAAAGAGATTGATTTTTTATCTCTGTACTGTGGGTATTGTAGTCGAGGGCTATCATTTCTCTAGAAGATTAAAATTATCTAGAATTTATATTCTTTTAGAATATATTAAATTAATTGGATAAAAAAAAATTACTAGAGTGGGAGGAAAAGAAGAGAAATAAAGCATACATAGCTTGATTGGGACACAGTGGCAAGATGTTGTCTTTTCTTATTACTTTTCTCATCCTCTCTATTTCCTCAATGGAGGGAAAAACATGAGGTGAAATGTGTGAAAATGGACACAAACCGTGCCCACGGTCCGTTAAAAAAGTGCACGATAGAGGAACTCACACGTGTTCTTAGGAACACTGACACATTCTTAGGAATGCGCATACGTTCTTAAGAACGTGCATGTGTTCTTGTGAACGCACACGTCCTCTTAAGAATGCACATGTGTTCTTTCCAACGTGCCTATGTGGCATGCTGAATGGAGGCTTAGGATTTTCCAAACCTATAACATCAAGAATGTGTATGCGTTCTTAGGAACATGCATGCATTCCTGCGAGAGTGTGTTCCTATTGACCCGCTTGCCACTTTTTTGTCCACCAACTTTGTGCACTCACCCATGAATAATTTATGAGTTCTTACGTGATATAATTCATTAAAAAATGACAAGCATAGAAGTTCTTTATTCAAATAAAGCCTCATTCATCAACATCACTCTCACTATCTCCATTCTACTCAACATGTTCTTGTTTTTCCTCCTTTGCTTCAAACCCCCTTCCCATTTATTTTTATTGTCCTTCCCTTCCATATTTCCTTCCTTTAGTGACCATGCCCATATGATGTTACTCACATCGATGTATGTCATTCCTTCTATTCCAACAACCCACTATTGAGTTCCTTTTAAAAATGTTTTGTTCAAAACTTTGTTTTCTCTTGATGTTCCCATGGGATAACACCAACAAAAGGCTTCCACTAATAAAGAACTACCATGTATTTCTATATATTAGCATTGAAATATCTGTAGACATAGTCCTCTACCCTACCCAACTAGATTACATAATCTTGATTTGAAGATCGTACTATGAGAATTTGTCCCCCAACAACATATTATTTTAAAGTGAATCCATCTCAAGGCTTGTTACATATAGGTCCAACATAATGATCCTCAATAGTTTGTACTCAACTTACTTTTAGAAGATACACTTATCATTTGGAATTTTAACTAGTTGTATGGCCTTGTTATGACAATGTGTACATCAATACAATCTACAATACCCATTGGTGAATATTTCAATTTGAGAGGAGCTAATTCTATTGAATCCCATAATTTGACCTAGTTTCCTTTGCACTTTCCTTTAATATTGCATCTAATAGCCCCTCTCTAAAGAAAAAATTTTAAATCGTAAAAAATTAAAAATCTATTTTAAAAAATTACTTCTTACAATAAATCACCTCATGATATGCATCTTAAAAACTGACCTTTGGAAGGGACTAGAAAATATTTCTAGGTTTCCCTTTGGGTTGAGAGATGTAGTGATAAGGTTATATGAGAGATTCATTGGCAAATTTACATAGTACAAGAGTCGATTGTAATAAAGTAATTATAATATAAGGATCAATAAAGGGTGTCCTTTGTCCTCTTCTTCTTGTTTTTTTTATATGGACATGTTAGAAGCTTTCCTAAATGATCTGAAACGATCTTTTACATGACAATGGTTGAGTTATTAAGCATGTGTTATTTAACCAATTAGGAAACTTAAATAAAGAGGAAGAAGTATAGAAGAATCATAACATCCATACTCACATATGAATATTTGAAATTAGCAATAAACAATAGAAAACCATAAAGACCAATGTGATAACAGAATTCAACAATCTCGCCTACGTCTCTGAGCCTTTGTCTCAGTGGGTGAGGCTTTATTATTTATGTTCAAAGCTCAATAAGTATATCACAATAGTGCCAAAAGGTTACAAAATTGATCTGGTCTTGTTCTACTAGATCTCAAGAACCCAATAGAATAAATGACACTCAAATCAGATGACCGGAGCTCCCAGAAATGGCCCGCAAAGGTGTGCTTCTCAACAACTTCCCTCCATAAAAATGGCCTTGGCTTGGAATATATTCATCATAAACCTTCTCTGAATCTCCTCCATGGCCTCAAACAGGCCTGGTTTATATAGATCTGAAGTTGGTAACCATCTCCCAACTTCCCCCCAAGAGATGGCCTAAAAAAATGCCAAATATCCCCCAAAAAGGGCCAAAAATCTCCAAATCGTGCTGAAGAAATCAAATAAAATCACTATTATATAGTGAAAAACCCAAAAATTCACATACACAGGGCGCAACCCCTCTTTTCCATGCCCCTGGTCATATGGAGACACTTGCACGTGGCCTCAGGATGAACTGGGCACGTTGGCCCCCCTGTACCTCGGCTCTTGTTCGCTTGCACGTAGTTATGTGCCCACGGGCTTGGATCCATGCACCAACACAAGTGTAACCCTTGGTTGGCGGGCTAGCCCCTGGTCATATGGTAACATGTGTGGGGAGTACCATAGACTCATGGCCTGGATCCCATATCCCCTCGAATATACATAGAGCAGAATTAAGGTACAATGTAAGGTCGTATGGGGGTTATAAGACCATAGGTTGGAGCTAGGCCCCAGCCCTTTCCACCACCATTTAACCAATCATGCAACTTTATATGTATAAAACACCACATAAGGTTAAGAACCAATGCATAGGCGGGCTGGCTATCCCATCCTGCCAAGTCTCTGTCCTGGTGGAGAGGTCTCGTGTTCGAAACTCATAGAGTCCAACAAATTTTACAAAGGCCAACATAGCCAATACCTAGGTGCCACGTGGAAACCCACGTCTGAGCCATGTAGCACCACCTCATTTGTCACATTCTGATGCCACGTGTCAAGCATCGATTGGTCTAGCTCTGCCACAACATCTGCCCTGTCATCTAATCGTAACCTACCACATGTCATCGTACGGGTGTGCCACGCGTCACCCTTGCAGTGGTGACAAGTGTCACTTCCCGGTTGGTCCACCTGTCATGTCCACGTCAGAATCCGTACTCCCAGTCAACATGCCACATGTCACCTCCAGAAGCTGCCAACTGGGCCTTTCCATGTCAGTTGTACGATCGTACATCCTGTACAGTCAACCTACCATGTGGCACTGTACGAACTATACAGTCATCATTTTTTTGCCTGTTTGGAAAAACGAACAGATCGCCATAACTTGAGCATACGACGTATGCTTGAGCCCATTCAAGTTGTGCTAGGTTTGTATCGACAAGGCCTATGCACGTGTCCATTTTGAATCCATTCTAAGAACTTTAATTTTTAGGCCTTTCTGAGCCCCATCAAGCTCCTGGATCCAAATATGGATCACAACTCCCCACTGAAGGACCTTTTGGTCCCCAAAAGGTTACTGACCATTCATCAAGCTCAGGATAGGCCACCCGACTTGTTCTCTGTCTTTGAACTCTGTCCTGTGCACCTGTCTCATCAAGATCAACTATAACACAATCATGACAACTAACAGCATATTGTTAGCCATTTGAACCCTGTCACATATTACTGAAGCCACTATCATCCATGTAGACAACATTACTAATGATAGCATCAAAAATACGACTGCAAATTAGCTGATATTTTTGTAATATTTTCACAACATTAGCTTATCTTGAAGAAAATTGTGATTGATTTTCCATTCTAAAATCATCTCTTGTTCTTGCTTTATATCGATTACTTGATTTGAAACAATTATAGGTTTGTTGCTTACTTGAGCCTCCTTTAATTGTCCCATAGTTTGAAGGTTTTTATTTTCCTTTACATGATGAGCATGAACCACATATTCTTGACCTGCTTTGATATCAATGATATTGATTGATATTAATACCATTCCACATAAACTTAGTGGCACTACATCACATGTTACCTCGTCCACATACTTAGATGAAATTGTAAATTTTAATGTGCACTGTTTAGTTATGTGCATTTGATGATTGTTTCTTATCCATTTAAGTGTGTAAGGCTTATGATGTATCTGTGTTTTTAATCCCAATTGCTTAACCAATTCTTATAAAACTAGATTAGATTGAGATCCACTATCTATCGATGTATCGACCTTTGTGTGCCTCATGATGAACCTGATGCAAAACAAGTTACTTCTATAATCAAGTCCTTTACCAATTTTACCTCTCATACCAATCAATGAGACCTTTGATTCATCACCTGAATCTAATCCTAAGTCTGTCGGTCATGTTGTCACTACAACTGTTTGCCTCCCTTTCTTTTCCTTGAACCACTTTGGCCTCTTCTCGGGATGAAATTGCCAACAACAGTCCTCATCATGCCCTTCTTTCTTGCAATGCTTGCAAGAGGGCCTCTCTTCCTTTCTTTCCATTGAATTTCCCTTTTTTCCATTCCACTTCCTTTTGTCCTCTTTCCTTGAAGACGATTCCCCTGATACACCAACACATGTTTTCCCTACTTCAATGTATGTCGCTTGAACATAAACCTCATCAATATTAGTTGGTCCAAACATGAATACAGTATTTCGAATATGTGCAGGTAAACCTCCTATATACATCATAATAATTTCTTAGGTATTTAAAGGAATATCTAACATCAATTCCATTTTATGAAAGCCATCAATATATTCTTGCACTGTTTGTCCTTTTCTTAGTTTTAAAGATTTCCATTCAATTAACGCTTTATCTTTATAACCCAAACGGTAGAATTTCTTTCTAAGTGTAGAAATAAAACTTTTCCATAATGGAAATACATTACCCACTTGTTGCGTGCCATTTTTCAACTTTCTTTGCCACCAGATGAGTGTTGTGCCTGCAAGTCTTAATGATGCCAACTTAATTTGTGTGGCCTCATCCTTGATATGTTGCATATTGCAATAGACCTCCATCTATCTGACCCAATTTTCAAGTATCTCTACATTAACTTAACCATCATACATGAGTAATTCAAATTTAATATCAAGTTTTAATAAAGGCATTTCATTCTTAGGTTTATGGACATGTTTCTTTGCATTGGATTTAGAACTTGAAATTGAAGAAGAAGAAGGAGGAGGAGGTGAAGATGGAGGTGAAGGAGGAATTTGAGGAGGATCCTCTCCTTCTTCACTTTTTCCCTTTGAATATTCACCAAGAACTGGTCTCTTTCGTTCCAAGTAATCCTCATACAAAACCTTCATCATCTTCAACGTAGCAAAGAATTTTTTTCGAAACTATTTCTCATCCTGAGAAAGACCCTCTTTCGATGCCATCTTCTCACTTTGAGAAGTTCTCTTTCTCAATTCAATTAATGAATTCTCTTCAACAAGCTTGCCTTCACCACAATGTAGATTTTCCCTAGTTAACATGCAAAACTCAAATCCAAACGTCAACTAGTTTTGATACCACTTGATCTGAAACGATCTTTTACATGACAATGGTTGAGTTATTAAGCATGTGTTATTTAACCAATTAGGACGCTTAAATAAAGAGGAAGAAGTATAGAATAATCATAACATCCATAATCACATATGTAGATCTGAAATTATCAATAAACAACAACAAACCATAAACACCAATGTGAAAATGGAGTTCGAATATCTCGCCTACGTCTGTGGGCCTTTGTCTCAGTAGGTGAGGAAGAGGTTTTCTTATTTATTTTAAAAGCTCAATAAGTACATCAAAGTAGTTCTAAAAGGTTACAAAATTGATCTAGTCTTGTTCTATTAGATCTCAAGAACCCAACAGAATAAACGACACTCAAATCGGATGACCGGAGCTCCCAGAAATGGCCCGCAAAGGTGCACTCCTCGACAGCTTCCCTACATAAAAATAGCTTTGGCTTGGAAAATATTCAGCATAAACCTGCTCTGAATCTCCTTCATGGCCTCAAGAAGGCCTGTTTTATATAGATCTAAAGTTGGTAACCATCTTTGAACTTCCCCCCATGAGCTGGCCTCAAAAAGGGCCCAATATCCCCCCAAAAGGGCCAAAAATCTCCAAATTCTACTGAAGAAATCAAATAAAACCACTATTATATAGTGAAAAAACCAAAAATTCACATACACAGGGCGCAACCCCTCTTTTCCATTCCCTTTGTCGTATGGGGACACCTGCACATGGCCTTGGGATGAACTGGGTGCGTTGGCCCCCCTATGCCTCAGCTCTTGTTCGCTTACATGTAGTTATGTGCCCACGGGCTTGGCTCCACGCACCAACACAGGTGTATCCCCTGGTCGGAGAGATAGCCCCTGGTCATATGGTAATAGGTGTGGGGAGTACCATAGACACATGGTCTGGATCCCATATCTACACGAATATACATAGAGTAGAGTTAGGGTATGGTGTAAGGTTCTATGGGGGTGATAAGACCATAGGCTGGGGCTAGGCCCCAGCCCTTTCCGCCACCATTTAACCAATCATGCAACTTTATATATATAAAACACCACATATGGTTAAGACCCAATGCACAGGCGGGCTGGCTAGACCAGCCCGCCAAGTCATTGGCCCAGTGGAGAGGTCTCGTGTTTGAAACTCATAGAGTCCAACAAATTTTGCAAAGGCCAACACAGCCAATACCTAGGTGCCATGTGGAAACCCACATCTGGGCCACATGGCACCACCTCATTTGTCACATTCTGATGCCATGTGTCAAGCATCGATTGGTCTAGCTCTGCCACAACATCTGCCCTGTCAGCTGACCGTAACCTGCCACATGTCATCGTACGGGTGTGCCACGTGTCACCCTTGCAGTGGTGACAAGTGTCACTTCCCGGTTGGTCCACCTGTCATGTCCATGTCAATGTCTGTACGCCCTGTCAACATGCCACATGTCACCTCAAGAAGATTCCAGCTGTACCTTACCATGTAAGTTGTACGGTTGTATGACCTATACAGTCATCCTACCATGTGGCACTGTACGAACTATACAGTCATCATTTTTTTGCCTGTTTGGCAAAATGAACAAATCGCCATAACTTGAGCATACAACGTCTGTTTGAGCCCATTCAAGTTATGTTGGGTTCATATCGACAAGGCCTATGTACACGCCCATTTTTAATTCATTCTAAGAACTTTGATTTTTAGGCCTTTCTGAGCCCCATCAAACTCCTGGATCCAAATATGGATCACAACTCCCCACTAAAGGAACTTTTGGTCCCCAAAAGGTTACTAACCAGTCATCAACCTCGATATAGGCCACACATCTTGTTCTTTGTCTTTGAACTTTGTCCTGTGCACCTGTCTCACCAAGATAAACTATAACACAATCATGATAACAAACAACATATTGTTAGCCATTTGAACCCTGTCACATATTACTGAAGCCACTATCATCCATTTAGACAACATTACTAATGATAGCATCAAAAATACGACTGCAAATCAGCTGATATTTTTGTAATATTTGCAGGACATTAGCTTATCTTGAAGCAAATTGTGATTGATTTTCCATTCTACAATCATCTCTTGTTCTTGTTTAATATCGATTACTTGATTTGAAACAATTATAGGTTTGTTGCTTGCTTGAGCCACCTTCTTTAATTGTTCCATAGTTTGAAGAGTTTTACTTTCCTTTACATGATGAGCATGAACCACATATTCTTGACCTTCTCTGGCTAAATGATATTGATTCCTTTCTCTGTAAAAGATTTATTTACGATCATATAAGTATGGACTGCCTAATACCATTCCACATTCACTTAGTGGCACTACATCACATGTTACCTCATCCACATACTTAGATGAAATTATAAATTTTAATGTGCACTGTTTGGTTATGTGCATTTGATGATTGTTAATTATCCATTCAAGTGTGTAAGGCTTATGATGTATATGTGTTTTTAATCCCAATTGCTTAACCAATTATTCTGAAATTAGATTATATTGAGATCCACTATCTATCGATGTATCGACCTTAGTGTGCCTCATGATGAACCTGATGTGAAACAAGTTACTTCTATAATCAAGTCCTTTACCAATTTTACCTCTCATACCAATCAATGAGACCTTTGATTCGTCACTTGAATATAATCCCAAGTCCGTCGATCATGTTTTCACTACAACTGTTTGCCTCCCTTTCTTTTCCTTGAACCACTTTGGCCTCTTCTCGGGATGCAATAGCCAACAACGGTCCTCATCATACCCTTCTTTCTTGCAATGCTTGCAAGAGGGCCTCTCTTCCTTTCTTTCCACTGAATTTTCCTTTTTTCCACTCCACTTCCTTTTGTCCTCTTTCCTTGAAGACGATTCCCCTTGTACACCAACACATGTTTTCCCTGCTTCAATGTATGTCACTTGAACATAAACCTCATCAAGATTAGTTGGTCCAAACATGAATACAGTATTTCGAATATGTGCAGGTAAACCTCCTATATACATCATAAGAATTTCTTGTGTATGTAAAGGAATATCTAACATCAATTCCATTTTACGAAAGTCATCAATGTATTCTTGCACTGTTTGTCCTTTTCTTAGTTTTAAAT